>PVIC010013135.1:0-38578 GCA_004025085.1 Thryonomys swinderianus
CTTGTGCCTTTGAGAACTTACATGGATCACTAAAAAGTGGACCAAGCTCTCCTTAATGCCTACTTGTTCTGTGAGCTTCCATGGCCCTGCAAAGCTATCACAGGGGCACCAGGGTTATGAGAAAGGACGTCACCCTCACAGCTCACTGTGCAGAGCAGACCCTGTAGCTCCATGAGCAGCCTGTGCTTCCAGAGGATTTTGGGTTTGTGCTCTACTCAGAATGTGAGATCTTAGAGAAGTCTTCATGGTCACCTTCTTTGTTCTCCTGACAGCTTAGCATGTTTGCCTCTCGACTCCACTGTTTCCTGTATTGGCCAAGCACCCAGATATCTGGATGGCTAAAGGTCCAGATTCTACTCTACCCAGAATAGACTGTCTGTGTCCTTCCTGTGCACGGCCAAGACAACTACGCAGACAACTGCCACATGGGTTCCTTCCCACAATACTATCTCAGGGCCCCATTAGAGCAGACTGTGCCTTAATCTATCAATTGATCAGTTAATACAGGTGAGCTATATTGATACCCTCTGAATATCTCACCACTAAATGGTGGTAAAATCAGGTCTGCTTTACTCATTTGTTTAAGAAAGGGAGCTAGGAAATAGAGCACTTCTCTTTTTGTCTCTCTCCCTCCCCACTGTCCTTTTAGGATGCTTTAGGACTACTTGCCATATGTACACACCACATTGTCTGTGCCCTTTTAGCTAGGCCACATTTGAACTATACTAAGAAAAATTTGAGATTAATGGTCTGGCTATACAGTGACAGGTTGTGTATCTCAATATTTTAAAGTGATTTATGGGAGCAAACCCAGTTTTATTCTATATGAATTGATGTATAAATGTAGTAAAATGCTGAAGCTATAATACAAGTAACCCCTATGTGTGAGGACTGGAAGTGTGGTGAGGGACAGACTTTTTGCTCTCAAGGAACAGATAGGTTAGAGGAGCAGATTACAGATCCGACAGCCTCTCATATATATGGAAGGCGCCTTTTAAGAAAGGCAAGAGCAGCTGGGTGTGGTGGCTCACTCCTGTCATCCCAGCACTCTACAGGCACAGGCAGGAGGAAGGCCATGAGTTCAAGGCTAGCCTGGGCTATACAGTGAGTTCAGGACCTGACTGAACTACAAAGTGAGACCCTGTCTCAAAAAAACTGAAATGAAAGAAAAAGAAAAGACAAAGGTAATTTGTATGGAAAAAGGTTAATCTTTGTAAGAAATGTTTGTGGACTCATGTGAGCTTCACAGACAGCCATACCAAAGTTAGGATCTTAGATCCTTGTCAAGATTATTAAGATTTGATGGAGACCGCTGTGTGTGAGCTACAAATTCATCAACTGGCTTTTCATATTAAAAGTCTGAGTTTGCCTACTGGCCCAAAGTAGCTGCCTGATGAACCAGCAGTGGGTGTGTGGGAAGGGAATATCTCCCAACCACTTGTCACTGTGGAGATCTCAGTGATCTGTGACACTGTGGCATCTTGAATGGCAAGATAGTAGTGCACTGAAGGGCAGTATGACTCATACAGAAAACTCCTATAGATGCAATAAACAATCCATGGGAAGAAACTAATTAATCTCCCAGCAGTAATGATCTGTTCCTTCTACAATGTCTCCTTCCCTGTGGCTAGGACCCTGTTCCAGTCTGTGCCCTTCACTTCACTGGCCCTGCACCACCCTTTGCCCCTCTAGAAGCTGTATGTTCAGTAAACAGTGACATGTTCGAGGAGTCAGGGTCTTACACTGATAGGAGCTTTGACCATCCTGGGTCCAACATTTATGCATCAAAATCTGCTCTTGTCTTTTGCCACTTATCTCTTAGTCAGCTGATGGGGGGTTTACCGAGCTTCCAATAAACACAAATGGATTCATTAAACTGATCAAAGACCAAGACATAAAACATCAATCTAGGTCACGTTGTGATGCTTTAAATAAAACATGTGTTCCAGAGTCTCATGTGTTGGCAGCTGATTGGATCACAGCTTTGCTTACCAGTGGATTCACCCTGGCTGTTCTTTGGCTGAATGTGCTGTTAGGGTAGGGATCTTATGGGAAGCTGGGTCGCTGGGGTTGAGACCTAAACAATTGTACTCCTGTCCCTTGTTCCTCCCTTAGGGCTCTGCCTCTCACTGCCACGAGGTCATTGCTTTCCCATCACTGACCCTGCCCTCAGGCCTACAGGGAGATCATCCAGCAGGTTGGCCATACCAGGCTCCTCTCCTGTCCAGTGTGCACAGGGGCTGCATTACAGAGAAGGTGAGTTACAGAGCAGGAGAGCTGGGCCTGGATTTTCATGTCTCCTGGTCTGCTCTCCATGCTTTGCTGTCCTCCACCTCTGCCTGGTCCATCTTGCATTAACCTCAGGTCTCCACAGAGCTTCCATGTAGCCCTGAATTTCCCTTTAAGCCACAACTCAAGGTGGGGACCTCAGATGTGAATTCTATGGCCAAAATCTTCAACCTGTATATATTTGACCTAGAAATTCCCTTTCTCAGGGTTCAACTTCACCTATGAGGCTTCCAGACACATATGATCCCTTAGCCTTGTTACAGGTGTGAATAGTTGGAAACCATTCACTGTACAATAAGAGGGTTTGGAGTCAGTCATATAATCACTGGCTCTGAAAATGCTGCTGAGGAAGTAGTGCTTCACCTACACCACAGCCCTGTCTTAAGTGAGATGATGGAAGACATTATGGCATGGCCCTCAAACAACACAGCACTGAAGAGACACAGCCCTATAGTATCTCTATATCATGAAATACTGTCTAGCAATGAAAAGGAACCACTTATCATTAGGTAAAACAATGTGAAATGATCCTAAGACAATCATGCTAAGTGAAAAAAGGTTAAAGACTATAGATTCCATGCATATGACATTATGGAAGAATTATGGAGACCAAGGACAGATTCACGACTGCCACCACTTGGATAAGTGCAGAGGAGTGCAGCTATGATGGGGATATGATAAAGCTCTGTGCCATGAAAGAGGTCCATGACAGGACAGCTCTGTGCACTGACTACAGTGGTGACCACATGAATACACACAAGTACCAACATGCTCAAGTGCACACATGCACATAGGATCTGCAACTGGGACCACCTACCTAAGATGTCTTCAATTCCGGCACAGAAAAGAATAAAGAAAAATTTAAGAAAATAAATGAGCACTGGGCCTTGGGGCATTGTGCCATCCAAGTTGGCCCTGTACCACAGCTTACTGACAAAGAAATGTGGGGTCAAAAGCACATAAACTTTCTGCGTATCTTCTCCTTCCTCTGACTCTATCATTCTTTCAGAATAAAAAAGATTTTTCAAACATTCCAATTGCAATACAAAGATGGAACAAAGTGTTTCTGAATCTATACCATGCTGTTAATATAGACTTTGCCACTTAAAGAATGAATTAATGGACAGCTATCACCCTGTAGGATGACATGGAAAAAACCATGAACAAAATAACCAAGCACTGGGGAACATGCGGTAGTCAGTACAGAGCTTGAGAAACCCTCCTCATTGCTTTGAGAATACCTGGCATCATTTAGTGAGGCTGGATATGTGTCGATCTTCAAAACCAAAAATTGTACCCCACATACCCAGAAACTCTCACAGGATGTACCACAAAATAGGCACAAGCATGTTCAAAGAAGTATTACTCAGAAAGAGAAAATACTGTATTTTCAATTCTTGGAAGAGAAATCAGCTGGATGACAGAGTTGGGACACCCTCCAGCAGTGAGAAAGAGTAATAGGTACCTACATGTGTAGAAAATCACAGCAAGTGTTTAAAAAGAAGATGCAAAGCCCACAGGGGGATATAAACACTAAAACAAACAAAGTAAACAATGTTGCAAGTAGGGACACAGACATGCATACATGCATTCACAGAAGACTCTCAAGGTAAGCATAAAAATAGTCCGTTCTCAGGCCAGGGATGCCCTTGGAGGGGATGGTGGAAGAAAGACATGAGAAAATGCCTAGGGAAGGCTTCTAGGCTTCCAGACCCATGTGGTCTCTCAAGCGGAGCACTGAGCACAGGAATTCATTCTAGACTTCACGAGACAAACAGTAAGTGAACCCTTTTTGTGCACTGGTTTTAGGAGATGTGAACTGATCTGTCTGGTTTTACTGTAGTGCTGGAAATGGAACCCAGTGTTTTGCGCATGCTAAGCATGGGCTCTACCACTGAGCTACATATCTCTAACACCGATGCCCATTTTAAAACTTGTAATGAACTTTATATTCTACTTTTATTATCATAAAACAGTTTCCTACATCATGACCAACAAATAGTTGCACAAAACTTAGTTATGTAGTTACTGGTTTTAAATAAACTAATGAGACACCATTTAAATGGGACAAAATAAACATGTAGCAAAAGGCACCAGCACTTAGGAGACTGAACTGGCTACCCACTACCCCAGGCCCTTTACATGCACATCATTAATAACTTAGTAAGTCAATCAACAGGGTAGCAGTGGCGTTAAAAAGCATAAAGTAAAAAGATCTACATACCATAGTGATGGCAATCCTTCCAACATCGCCAACAGCGATTGGGGGCTTTTCTTGAGCAATCTGTGCCAGTCAAAATGAAACACACACATGAAAGTTTCTGTATTAAAAACCAAAGCAAAGCTTTGAAGAAGTTAATATCTAGGGATTTCAAGTGTCAACAAGCTAGGAAGGTAGGGAGCTACCTTCATCCAGTAAGGGGAAATTTTGACAAATCCAAAGCCAGTATGATACTTCATGGTGATACACTGAAAGCTGTCTCCTAAAAGCAATAAAGAGACAAGGTGTGGGGTCACTGCTGTTGTGAGTTTCCAAGTGCAAGAAAGACTCCAGGGGCTGCATCCAGCAAACCAGAGGGAGAGAGCTGCCCAGGGCCTGGTGGCTCTAAACCCTACGCCAGTGTCTGCAAGGCGGGACATGGTCACAAGAGGCAGTTTAAGATGTGATGCCATTTGCCTTCTCAAATTTTGGACCTGGTCAGGACCTGTGACTCCTCTCTTTTTGCTTAATTTCTCCATTTTAGAGTGGGACTTTCTGGCCCGTTAACTGTCCCACCATTGTATTTTGGACTTACAAGAACAGTTACACTGAGAAATTTGCTCCAGAAAGATGCCTACTTTGAGTCTCAGCCATATCGGATTTAGGTGTTACTTAGATGAGACTTTGGACTTTAATTTGATGCTGGAATTAAGACTTAAGTGCAGCTAAGAATTTTGTTGCCATGGGATGGAATAAATGTACTTTGTGCATGAGGCATGCATGAATTTTCAAAGGGACAGAGGTGAAATGCTATGATCTGAACATATCCTTCCTAACGCATGGAGCCACCTAACTCATGCGGCACTATTAACTGGCAGGTCCCTTAGGAGGCCTTGAGGTCATAAGGGCTCTGTCCCCCTGCATAGGATTGCATCCAATGAAAGGTCCTGAACAGACAAGAACCTGTTGGCACTCTGACCTGGGACTTCAGCCTCCTGAACTGATGACCAGTCAACTTCTCTTCATAAATGCTTCAATGTATTTTGTTATACCATGTATAGTCTGTTTTCTTCACTGACATTCTACAGATCTCTCTTCTTTCCACATAGCCCGTATTTCTTTACTGGGCTGCATTATTAGCTGAAGTGACTCACACAACAATTTATCATGTCCTATTCTCTGGTAATCCATTGAAATCTGTTTAATATTTTGCATTAAATGCAACATTATGGTGAACAACTGTACATAAATAACCCTTTCTGCATCTTTTGAAGAAGAATGAGTGCATCAACAAATGCCCTGAAGTGCCACGTTGGAATCTAAGTGGTTCAAACATCTTTCTACATCTTAGAATGATGGGACAGATTGTGCTTAAAGGTTCTACCACTCCAGCCAGTACAAGTGCTTATGTGACAACCTGGCCAGGAAAGGTATTACATTTGGGAGTTTTTGCTAACTCAGAAAGTAAGAGCGACCATTTCAAATCAAAACAAAAACCTCCCATAGGTTTGCTTTATGAGCAGAGGAAAGCTGAAACGGGTGCTAGGCATGCTTACTTGGGATCTGCAGGCTGGGCTGGATGGCAGCCATACTCCTGACAATGGGTGAGAACTGCTGTCCGTCCACCAAGTTTGACTCAGCATCCTGGGCTTCACTATGAATCACTGCAATCCTCAGGTGAAGGTGCTCCAAAAAACACTGGGCCCTGAGGTAAAGAGTTAGACACAGAAATCAAAGCTCTGTACAGGGGCTGGTATGATACTGGTGGTGCTGCTATGTGGAACTGAAAAGACCTAATTGAAATGTAGCCCCCCCCACAAAAAACTGAATAAAATAGCCTAAAGTAACCTCCAAACTTTAGAATCCAGACTAAATGTAGAGAGCTCATATGGCAGATATGTTTCTTGGTCATGGGTAACAAGAGCCACTGACAGCCTATCCTATTCTTCCATCACTCAGCCGGGAACCCAAAACCATTAGGCTCGTTTGCTCCCTGTAACTGTTAATGCTATCTACCTGTAAGAACCAACTATGCACAGTGCATAAAATAGTCAAAGTAGTATGTATCAAGTTTAAAATAATTTTATGGAAACTGTGCATACTTGAAAGACATAATTTTGTAAGCTCTGATATGCTTTTGTGCCCATAAAGGATGAGCACAGTGAAGACAACAAACATACCTATCACTCCTGGGTGTACCTTTGTGCCCCACTGAAATTTCTGTCCAGCTCTGGCAACCTCGGATATGCTTTTGTTTGGTGGAATTGGGATTCAAACTCAGGACCTTGTCCTTCCCAACCAGAAACAGTGCCACTGATTTACTTTCTATCTTAATTTTTAGCTTGATTTACTTTCTATCACTGTTATCTTTTCTGAAATCTCATGTAAGTAGCATCAGGATATGTATGCTTTTTGTGCAAATTTTTATCTTCAACGAAGAGTTCTGGCAGCTCACTCATGTTACACTATCAGTAGTTCATTTCACTGCTAAGTAAAATTCTACTGTCTGAATATATCAAAGTTTGCCAGGCTTGATAATAGCTTCAGTGTTTTGTAAATAAAGCTGCTATGAACAATGATGTAGAGAACTCTTTACAGGAATATGCTTTCTTTTCTTCTGGGTTGAAAACTAAGAGTAGGGATATATTTATTTAACTTTTTAAAAAAGAGTTGATTCCACTACTTATATCGTATTATATTCCATAATCAGTGTGAGAGTTCCAGTCCTCCTCCACAACATTTGGTACAGATATTTTAACACAACCCCCACAGGTTCACAGAAGCGTTTCCTGGGAAGTCCATGTAATTTCACAATACAAGGATCATATTCACCCAAATGAACTGTCAAAATACAAATCATGTAGTCCATAACATACCTGAGTCATGACCTGCTGAAGAGAGCAATTTGTGATGATAATTGGTCCATAGCTATAATTTTTATTGAATTCTTTATTGGTACATATTATACACACATCATGATCACACTCAATACTGAGAATTTGTACTTGTGTATGGCACGAGTTAATTCTCATTTTTGTATTTTGGTACCTGGGGATTGAACTCAAGACCTTGAGCTTGATAGGCAGGACTGTGTTACATCTCTGGCAAACCAAGCTAGTTTAAAAACATGTTAAGAGCCTTTAAAAATGAAAGTATAGGGCCAGAGATTTAGTGCAGTGGTTCCAGCGCCTGCCTAGCAAGAGCAAGCAGTACCACATGCCACAATGCCCAATGGGGTGGCTCAGGCCTGTAATCCCAGCACTGGAGAGGCAGAGGCAGGAGGATTGCTGAGTTTGAGGCTTGCCTGGGCTACATATTGAGCTCAGGGCCGGCCAGGATTACAAAGCAAGACCGTGTCTGAGAAAAAAAAATTACATTATCTGATGTTTTCAGGTGTTTTTACTGTTGAAAAATGAAGTAATCCATGTATGTCCAATTAAGGTCAAACGTGCCCCTCATCAAAGCCTAGTGAATAGAGAAAATACTTGTAAGCTGCGCATTATTTCTGATTTCAATTTGGGCATATTTTGACATTATGCCCCCCAAAGAACCATTTCATTAAGTTCTCTTTTTTTTCTTTTTCCAGTAACAAAGATCAAACTCAGGACTTTGCATCTCCAACTATGCATGGTACTACTGGGCTACATACATTCCACCCCCTAAATTTCTATTACTCTATTGAAATATACCCCCATTGCTTTGTTCTCCCAATTACACAAAGGTATTTTAATCTGTGCAGTTATAAAATCTGTCATCTTGTACAAGGCCTAGTGCATACAAACTACTAAAGAGTAAGTACCCAGTAAATAAAAACTAATTAATGTGATGAAGAGCCAGCACAAGTACACCCAACATAATTGCATGGATAAACTATGTACAGAAAAGCCTAACTCGGCCACAAACACAGGATAGAAGGAACAAAATGTATTTTTACAACTTCTATATTTTACTCAAAACTACCTCATGCACTTCTTTGTCTCATACATATCAAATGGCATCAAATCCTTCCAAAAGAAGTTAAAACCACCAAGGAAACCATTATGACAATATCGAAAAAGATCCTGTAACAGAAACATACCTATTTTTCTTTAGAGGATCCAATACAAAATCAAATACATAAAGAAACTAACACTTATCATGAAAAAGAACCAAAAAGAAATCTAGAAGAGGAAGTTATGATTGAGATAAAGAGCTCTGCAGCTGGCATGCTCAATGGCAAGAGTGGTACAGCTGCAGGGCAACTGGGAGGATTAGCCAAAGGAATTTTTCCAGAATGCTATATAGAAGAATGAAGAAATTAAAAATTAAAAAAGTGATAGCCAGTGTGAGGGAACACACCTATAGTTTCAGGATTCAGGAGGTTAAGGCAAAATAATCACTTAAGAATAGAAGTACAAGACTTCCCTGGAAAACACAGTGAGAACCCATCAGAAACAAAGAAATCATGTGTGTACAATTTTCTGAATTCATTTCCACATTTCTCTTTTAAAAAGTTGAGTTTGACTATGATGGCCTGTATTAATTACTAGAAGGTAGCAATAGCCTCTAAGCTTATAAGAAAAATATTCTTCAGAAATCTGCCATCTTTTAAATGCAGCATTTGAAATGAAATTCTTTGGAAAAGTTTACTAAATATAAATAATAAGTGAAGAAAAACAGTTAATAAAATAGCTAACGGCAATATAAACTAAAATTTTAAAGCTTTCTAAGTCATAAAAGTATTCATATTAAAGAATACTGAGGTGACTATATTAAAATGACACAAGTACTGAGTTTAGTGGCACCTACCTCTAATCCTAGCACTTGGGAATCAAAAGGATCTCTGAGAATTGAAGATCAGCCTAGCCGGCATAGTAAGTCCAAACCCAGCCCAGAATACATAGTGAGATCCTGTCTCAAACTGCACCAGTCTGATTTTTTCCAAGAATACAACGATGGTTCAACATGAAGTTTAAATAAAATTCAATCAATGCAAGATACTGTATTATCAAAAGGAAGGCATCTGGGAAATTCTCACCTAAAGATAACAAAATAAAGGGGAAAAACACAATCACCTCAGTTGATATACAAAAGTCATTTGACTAATCTTTCATAATAAAAAACATGCACAACACTAAAGATGGAATATCTCTATCTAGCATAATTAAGGGTATTAACAAAAACTCTTCAACAAACACTTAAGACTGAAAACTTTCCCCATAAGGTCAGGATCAAAACAAGTGTGCTGACCTTCACTGCTACTTTTTTTTTTTTTTTTGAGACAGAGTCTCGCTTTGTAGTTCAGGCTGGCCCTGAGCTCACTATGTTACAGGCAAACCTGTAACTCAGCAATCCTCCTGTCTCTGCCTCCCGAGTGCTGGATTACAGGCATGAGCCACCATGCCCGGCACAGTGGTATGTGGTATTGATTCCTGGTGGGTGTGTCACCATGCCTAGCATCGTATGTAGTTATCAGGGATCAAACTCAGGACTTTGCGCTTGTGAGGCAGGCCCCAGAACCACTGAGCTAAATCTCTGGCTCTTCACTGCTACTTTTTAATGCTGCAGTGCAAGTTGTAGTCAATCACTAAACATAAAACAGAGATAAATCCAAATTGGAAACAGGACAAACTAAGTCCATTTGTAGGTGAAATTTTATACAGAGAAAACCATGAAAAAAATCCATAATCTCCCAATAAATTAATAAATTCAGCCAAGTTACAAAGCAACACACAACTATCAGTATGTTTCTTTTTTTTTTTTTTTTTTTTGAGACAGGGTCTTGCTTTGTAGTTCAGGCTGGCCTGAGCTCACTATGTAGCCCAGGCAAGCCTCGAACGCAACAATCCTTCTGTCTCTGCCTCCTGAGTGCTGGGCTGACAGGCGTGAGCCACCACGTCTGGCACTGTGGTATGCGGTATTCATTGTTGGTGGGTGTGAGTCTCCATGCCCATCATTGTATGTGGTTACCAGGGATCGAACTCAGGACCTTGGGCTTGCAAGGCCGGCGCTGGAACCACTGAGCTGACCCTCGGGCCCAGTATGTTTCTATATACAAGAAATGAACATTCCAAAAGAACCCCTCCCAGCCAATCATTAATACTAACATCAAAAATTAAACTAGTGCTAAATTAACACTAGGCTACAAAGTCAAAGACCTCACTGAGAATGACAGAATGTTGATTAAAGAAAAGAGAGAACTAGATACATCTTTGTATCCATGGTTGGAAGACTTCAGATAGCAACACTGCTCAAAGGGATCTACATATTTAATATCATCCCTATAAGCACCCTAATAACCTTTTATGCCTGAACAGAAAAGCCAACTCTCAAAGTTATGGAATTTTAAGACCCAATGAGCCAAAACAATCTTAAGAAAGAAGAGAGTTGAAAGACTCACACTTTCCAGTTTGCATCTAAAGTGAGAATGGTACTGTGACAAAGATAGACACACAGGCCAACTGAGTCTGAATGAATCCCAAATACTGATGATCAGCTGATCTTTGACCACAGGTGGTGAAACCACTTAACAGGGACAAGAAAACCCTTGTCAACAAGTGGCACTGGACAATTAGATGTCCATGTGCAAAAGAATGAAGTTGGGTCCCTATGGTGGAAAACACAAACCAAAAAATAGCTGAAATAGATTAACGAACCTACAGCAGTGATGCCAAACCTTTTAGAGCTTTCAATGATATAAACAACCCACTGTGGCATGTGTGCCATAGGTTCAGCACAGACTTACACATAAGAGTTAAAACTATATAGCTCTTAAGAGAAAACAGGAATAAATCTGAATGACTGGATTTGACCATATTTTATTAAATATTCTAGCAAAAACACAAGTAGCTCTATAAAAACAAAAACAGATCAAATGGGCTTTATTGACATTATAATCTTTTGAGCATCACAGGTCACTATCAAAGAAGGGAAGAGACAACATGTAGAGGAGGGGGAGAGATCTGAAAATTAAGTATCTGATTTCAAACTCTACCACAAAAAAATGACAACTCAACAATAAAAGGCAACTCAATTGTTTAAAAATGCAAAACATTTAGAGGGATCTCTATCCAAAGAAGATACACAAATGGTTAACAAAGAAGATGGAAAGAACCTCTTTATCATTAGTTGAATCTCAATGATGTGGAACTGCACAGCCAATAAAATGGGTTCACAGCTGGGCATGGTGGCTCATCCTTGTAATTGTAGCATTCAGAAGGCAGAGGCAGGAGGATTGCTGAGTTTGAGGCTTGCCTGGGCTGGGCTACATAATGAGCTCAGGGCCAGCCTGAACTACAAACCAAGACCCTGACTCAAAAAAAAACAGATGGGTTCATAACTGAACCAAGGATTCTGGATAACAACTGTCCCCCAAAAGACTCACGTGTTCAGAGGTGGGACTTTTGGAAAGTGGATCATGAGAGTGCTCACCTCACAATGGGTTAATTATTGAATTCTTACCTGAATAGGCTACTAGGGGCTGAGACCTAGTTGGGGGACGTGGGTCACTACGTGTACAACCTGGAAAGGTTATCTTGTGCGTCCCTTTAGTCTCTATACCACCTTCCTGCCAGGAGGCAAACAGCTTTCCTCCACCGTGGCTTTCCACACTGAGGTCTCTGCTCTGCCAAAGGCCTCAGAGCAGTGGGGCTGGCTGACCATGTCCTGAAACCTCTCAACTGTGAGCCAAGCTTAGTCTTTTGGCCTTGAGGTTATTTTGCTTGGGGATTTAGTTACAGTGTCAGAAAGCTGACTAAGACATTTCTCTTCCCCAGAACACTAAGATGAAAACATCAGAGCTAGCTCACCTCTTCCTAAATGTACTGTAGGAGAAAAGGGAGATGCTCTTAAATTGTCACCAGGAATACTGAAGAAGCCCTGGATCTCCTTCTGGTGTAGATGCATGGTAATGAGGTCTGCTAGACCTTCAAACAAAAGCAGATACAAGTGTGTCAATAGTTTCAAACCAGGTAGTACTACAGGAAATAAGCAGTATGCTAGTTATTTGCAAGTTACTACAGAATCCTTGCTGCCTGATCAAAACCCAACATTTCTCTGCCTCACATGTTTTAGCATTATGATACCTGATTTGTACACCCATTTCAATCAGAGCAACAAGAGAAATAGTAATGCAGGAACGTTTCTAAGATGTTAAGCAACAGGCATGGCAAAACGTAATGTGAAGCTACCAAGACAAAAATGTACCAGCCCAAAAATTGCAGAAAATGTCAAACCTTTCTCCAACTGCACCGTAAAAGGATATATGAAATCATCACCACAAAAGTATGGAATATTAAGTAAGAAAAAGGGTAAAAAGTAATACCTGCCCAAGAGAACCTGGAAGTCCACCCAGGAGCAGGGCTAGAAGAGAAGGGTTCCTCTTTTCCAGAGAACTCCATGAGCCAGCCTGCCCTCTTCACCTGGGCCCGCACTGTGCTTCCAACCAGGTGTGCTACTAAGAACACTATGGTTTGGGTTTTTCAAAAATTACCTTATTTTTCCCTACTTTGGAAGGTATCCTAGCAACTGTATTCCACTGAAGTGTCTGTGTTGAAATGCAGTGGTGTGGGGGCTTCTAATCCTTCTTCTCTATGTAAATGTGATGTTTACCCTCTCAAATCACATACATCTATGCACAAGCACAGAGAGAAATATAGCAAGGTGCCCACATATATACCACCACCATGAACAATGGAAACTATGAAGATTACTGAGAAATAAGGGGAAAATATTTAGGATGTTACCTGAGAACACAAAACTATATACATGGTTTCCAAAATGTCTATGTGTCCGAGGGAAGAGGAAAAGGCTGAGATATAAATAATTGCTACATTGAGTTCAGCAGTAAGATTTAGAGAAACTTCTCCTTTTGAAACAATTTCAGCAAGCCATGAACTATGATTTCAAGATAGTTTGAAACAGAATTTTGTAGACATTTCTCAAAAGGAAAGAAGTTCTAGGGATGGAGGGAGGTAGAAGTAAAGAAAGGAAGGGGAAAGTTAAAAAGGATTAACATAGGACATGTACATGTATCAACTCCCTCCAACGTCTATAGTCACTGTGTATTATAAACATGTACTGATAAAGTTCTAAATATCTGTGAAACCACAAACAAAAGCAAATAAAGCCAACCCATTGCCTGTGTTTTAGGAAGCATGAAACAAAGAATTCCCTTTACCAGTGTTTTCACTTTCAGCAATTTCTGTTATCCATGGTCCAAATATATTGAACAGAAAAACCAGAAATAGATGATTTGTAAGTTTTAAGTTGCCTATCACTCACAGTACTTTGATAACATTTCATGCTCCCAACTATGGCGTGATGGGCACCGTGTATCCATGTTTGATATGCTACCTACCTGACAGCCACTTTAGTAGCTATCATGGTTATCAGACCCACTATCGTAGTGTGTTCATGCTTCTATACAGGGTGCAGAACTATCTATGGTTTGAGACATTACTGGGTGTCTTCACACATACCTCTCATGGGAAAGGGTAGACTAGTATGTAAACTAGTTCTTTTAAGATCTGTGTCTCTATCTGCACTCTGGCATTTTAGTTGAGTTGAGATAACGGTTTGGAATTTCTAAGCTAAAAACAAAACCTCCAGGGTCCATAGCTGTCAAATATCTACTGTTCTTATGAGCTTGTCACATCATAGAAGCCAACAATTTGTAGACAATGGAGCTTGTTTTCCTCACCTTGTACCATTTGCTTTAAGGAAAACAGCGGATCATGCCGATGATGCTCCTGGCACAAGAGGTCTTACATGCATACACCATAATCACAAGCTCCACAACAGTCATGTTCACATCCCTATAACACAACAGAATTCCAAGTGGTCTGGGACACCTGACGGATTCCACTGTGGGACTCAAGGGCAGCTTCACTTCAATACAACCTTCACAATGCACCTGCTGTCTGCTCCCCTGCCCTCTCATCCCATCATCCCCAATTCCTTGCCATGCTGTTTTACTGATCCCCTTAATTTTACTTACTGCCTGTTAATCCCATAAGCCATACTTCTTCCTCCACAAGAATGTAACTCCACAGGGACTAGATTGTTACCTGTCTTCATTACAAAGGCACTTCACACACACCTGTAAGCCTGACTCACTCGAGCAGACATCCCACAAATGCTTGTGTATGAGTGAGTGAGTACAACACAGCACATCTGGGTGAGTGAGTTTTCTCTTGGTATCTAACAAGAACAGTGGCATCGGATGAATTAACTCACACTTAGCCAAAGTACTGTTGATGAAAGGATGAGATGGAGGATGTGACTGTGAGGATAAAGTCACTCCAAGGCTTCCAACCCCTCAACACCCAAGAAGAAGGCTTTCCGCTATGTGACTCAAATCATCAAAGTCTTGTTTGAATGACAGGAAAACAGTGTTGCAATAAAATTCAGTAAAGATGAAGTAATGAAGGCCTGGCAGATGAGAAGCATAAGCAGAGCTCCCTTCCTAAAGTACTAATTCATAGTGTCTTTGAGATCTACTGCCTCCCCCAGGAGTCTACACAGCCTCTCTGGAATCAGACTTGGCTTGAGCAAACATAACTGCAGATACCTGGGAGTCTGAGCAGTCTGCACTGCCCTGGGGCTGCACCCCCACAACCTGGTACTCAGGACATGGATCAAGCTGAGGTACGTTCTCTAAGGCACTGGGCAAGGTACAAGCATGCGCAGCAAGAGTGGCAGTGGGTTAGAAAGCACTTGGCCCCTGAAGTTCAACATAGAAGAAACAAGAGCACCACATGAGAGGTCAGCCATGCCCTCCCTTATGGCACATGTGCTCATTAGGGGATGGGATGTCACAACAGATACCAGCGACCCCTCGTCCAAGAACAGGTCAAGTTTTATGACTTCATCTTGATGAGACAAAAGACCAGGACAGAGATGATTTAGGTGAAAGAGTATTTGTTCCAAGAGGAAAGATCATAAAAGTTGGCTTTTTTCTTTTTTTTTTGTTATTTAGTCCATATATATATTTCTAAATCTATATTCAGAATGCTCAAAAATACAGATTCTAAGATAAACATGATGCACTATCCCAACTCACTTCTAGACATGAATAGTATTCTGAGGCTTCGGTTCTTCCATCTGCAAAATAAGCAATAGCTCACAGACGATATGGCTCAACGAAGTGGCTAGAATTTGCAAGTCACACACAATCTTCCTGGGGAAGACAAGAAGAGAAAGGACACCTAAAGAGAATAAATAACTTAGGAAAGATACATAACCCTTAGGGGAGCAAAGAGAAAAGGGCTGGACATACTTGTGTGACAATATCTGTTGAGGTGACTGCTTATCTTGGTGCGATTTCTCTTCTACCTCATGCCAGGAGTCAATCTCTCTCAGCTGGGAAGCTCCTAAATCCCAGGGGCACTTATGACACCCAACTTCTTTAGAGAGCTCTGTTGGTAAGCAGATAAGAGGAGTTCAGAAATAGCCCTCTTCCTCCACATGCTGGTTTTCAAATGTCTTCAGGTTAAATAAGCCTTATGCCATCCTGGTGTATTTTGTCCCTGATATCTTTACAGATTGAGGACAATGTAGACGTGAGAGAGCAAGGCCAGGTTGAATGATTCAGTTTCTTGTTACTGTGCAGCCCATTCCACCCAGCTGGGTTGAGCACTTGGGGCCTCTGCTCCTCAGGGCTCACAGTTTGTACAGGGACAAGCTGAGCCACCCCCACCTCCTAGTAATGGGGTGGCTGCAGAGTACCCTGGGGAGGCTTCATCCATAGGGGCATTAAACTCCAATGTTGAGTTGGAAAACTGCTGAGTTGGAAAATGCGGGACCGAAGGTCTGGCCAAGCCATAATACAGAGACAAAACAGCTGCCCTGAGTGAAGAACTCTCATATGCAAAGGCACCTGAGGACATCTGGGGACAGATGCATGATGGAAAGAGGAGATCCACGTGATTACCCTTCCTCCAGGTGCACGCTTACCACACTGCAGCCTGTGCACTCAGTTCATACTTTCCAGACACATGTATACTGATGACGATTTACTTTCCTTCAGTCTAGCCTTTTATCTTTTCAGCTCGTTTAATTTATGCTACAAAATAATAAATGGCAATTGTTTTTAAATCATCTACAGTAAAATATTTAAAACACTTCCTCAGGCCTGGATCCTGCTTTGAAAGGGAGAAACAGAAGTATATCGCTACAAATTTTACAAAATTGTCCCTGTGGGCTAGAGAGGCTATACAGTTATACTTGCTCCCCATTTGCCACTTGCTGGTTATAGTACAGCAGTGAAGTACTTGGGCAAAAACCTGGGTTTCATCCTCAGCACAGAAAAAAAAAAATCTGGTTACTGATTGTTGGGAAAATAATGGGCCTGCAATGAAGACCCTCCACTCCGAAACTCAACTACTTGCATGCTTCAAGAGCACAGAAAGACTAGATGTGTGGAATGTACTGTCATCTCTACTTGGTAGGCAGCAGGAGAGACATCACCTGAGTTAATGAGTCTGGGCTCATCTTGGCCAATACAGTGAGACTCTATCCTAAGAAACAAAAGAAAGAAATACACAAACAAAGGAGATTGAAGAAAGGAAAGAAGGAAAAGAGGAAGGAAAGAAGCATAGTAATTAGTAATTATGCCAGAAAAATCAGCTAATTTTATCACACTCAATTCTTCCTGGTTAGTCAGCTCATCAACACTTGTGCACTAATAGCAACCCAGAAGACAAACCCATCTCTGTTAGATAACTACTCATTTTTGAGATGGTCTGCATGATGAAAATATCCTTTCCCTACAGATTCTTGAATTTATACTCTGGTTTCTGGCAGGAAATGGGAAAAGGGGGAAGGGAAAGCAGCTAGTTAAAATATTTTAAGTACAAAAAATGTCTGTATGATTCCCCATTGTCACAAAACATGAAAACTCTATTATAAAACTAAGTTTCAGAAGCTACGATGGACAGTAAACATACCACTATTTAGCACATTTTGAAAACACATTTAAATGATCACCTTGACGATTCTATTTCTTATGGGAAGTAAGTCACACACTGCCGTGCTACACTGCACACTGAAATGTACAGCAAGTGTTATGATCACTCATAGCCAGTATCGATGGAACACACAGGTACAAAGTCATGTATGTTGTGAGAACCAAGGGAAGTGAGATCTACTTTCTCAACTCTCAAAACACTGTGATAACTGTAGGGACACAAGTGGGTAAAACCAGAATGGTTACCCTACAAGACCCTCTCTTCAAACAGTCATTGTCACAGGAAGGGGAAAAAATAAAGCCACTGTTTTAGAAAAAATAAAAGACTAGAGGAACATAAAGACCATATCGCTTGAACTAAGAATCTTAGTTTACTTAGGGGTGGGGAAAGGGAAACCAACAGCTATAGACTTGAGGATATAACTCAGTGACAGAGTGCTTGCCTAGGAGTTGCAATGTCCTGGGTTCCATTCCCAAGATTTTGCAACAGAAGAAGCCATCTAAGAAAGGCCTTTTAGGACAATGGGAAATCTGAAGACAGAACAATCCTATATGATGAAAGAATTACTGTTCATTTCTTTCCAAGTGATGACAATATCATTATTTGTGCAGAAGAAAGGATTTGCTCTTAGAAGATTTGTGGTTAAATATCCAGGGGTTAAGTGTCTTGACGTTGGCAACGTCCTTTCAAATAGATCCCAAAACACAAATTGGTACGTACATTCATAGGTATTCATACTACTACTCTGTCTACTTTCTTGTATGCTTCAACATTTCATTAAAATATGGGGCAATTTAATGCTGGACGTGGTGGCTCACGCCTGTAATCCCAGCACTCAGGAGGCAGGGACAGGAGGATTGCTGAGTTCGTGGCGGCTTGCCTGGGCACCATAGCGAGCTCAGGGCCAGCCTGAACTACAAAGCGAGACCCTGTCTCAAAAAGCGAAAAAAAAAATATGGGGCAATTTTTTAAGAAAATACAGTATTATTCAGTCATGAAGAATGATAAATTTGAGTCCTTTATCCTCCAATGGATGCACCTTGAACATACTCATAAGTGAAATAAATAAGACAGATGTATAAATACTGTATTATTTCTCTGGTATGAGGAACTGAAGGTGTAAATGAGTTCCAACGTGTATGATGGGTATTCTAAAATAGTAAGAAATATTCAAAGGGAAACGGGAGTGTTGGGTGTAAGAAGAAAAAAATTGATGAAAAAAGGAAAAGAAAAGTATATATATATATACATATATATATATATATATATATATACATATATATATATATATATATATATATATATATATATATATATGGGCTGAGGGAGTTGTGGGGGGAAGGGGAAAGGGATAAAATGACAATTAAGTCGTGTCATGTACCGATACAAATTCTCAATGTTAAATGTGATCACAACGTGTGTATAAAATGTACCAACAAAACCAACTTCAGAAAAATAAAAATTAAAAAAAATGTGGGACAAGGCTTCACGGATTTAGCTCAAGTGGTACTATGCCTACCTTGGAAGCATAAGGGCCCAAGTTTGATTCCCTGGTACTGCTAAATAAATAAATTAAAGTGGGATAGAACTGAGCAAATGTTTATTAAAACAAGGCGGTAGAAGCTTCAGAGTAAAGAAGATGGGGATTTCAATCTTGAATCTGCTACTTCTGGAATCTTACCCCCTACGGGCATCCCTAAACTCAGTTTCTCAGCATCTGCTGATGAAAGGATTCCACAAATTTCAGTTCTCTTCCTCCTTCCCAGTAGACAGCAAGTGAACTCTCCATTCATAAATCTGGCACACGGAGTAGCCTCTCCAAGTCTTACAGTACTAGTCTTCCTCATAGTTTCCTCCTCAGCCAACCTACTTCAGGGGAACATGTGCCTCAGATTCCTTGCTTCACATTTCTTCAGTCACACTTCTCCTTACCAAAACTGCCTAGGAAATCTTGAGGAATGGGAGGCAGCACTGGATAAATCAGCTAGGAAAAACAAACCTGTGCCTTTCTACCAAAGCCTCCTAAAAATTCTCTAATATTTAAACACTTGACAAAAATACTGTAGCAAAGAAAGAACAAAAATTTATATACTATGTCAAGAACTGTGTGAGATACATAGATTACCCAATACATCCTCAAAACAGCCCTACATATTCACAGTTCAGAAAGGTTAGCAAGATGTATGACTTTTCAAGTGAGCTAGCCGCTGTTCTGCTAGGATAATTTCAAATATCTATCATTTCTAAAGAAATTATAAACATAATACAACACAGGAGCGGGACAAAGGAAAATAACTGAAAAAAATATTTAACAAGACTTCAAGAAGCCTAACACATGGCACCTTAGGTGGAAATAAAGAAACAACAGGGGCCAGGGATGGACCTCAGTAGTACAGTGCAGCCAATATACATGAGGCCCTGGGTTGCATCCAATACACACATACACACAATCTGGAGTGGTATGCATTTCTAATCCCAGCCACTTAGGAGGTGGAGGGAAGAGGACTGCTTGAGCCTACGAGCTCAAACCCAGTTGAGGCAATATAGAGAAACCTATCGCTTAAAATGGAAGAACAAGTCTGACCCCCAGTCCAGCCAAAACCCCCCCCAAAAAAAACAAAAAAACAAAAACAAAAATGGAGAATCACGCAAAGTGGGAACCACTGCATAAGGAAGAAGCCCAGCAATTGTGCACCTGTTTGTGGCTCAGTGGTGGGCCCAACAGTTTTGTTGGGACATTCACGGGGGCCAGGAAACCCTGCCTTGACCTTGACAAAGTACTTGAGTCACTAGATCTCTCAGGACCATCACCTAGGAAGAAGGCCTGACACAAGACACTGTTCCAGGTGCAGTGAGTAGGCCTAGCAGTTCGGTTTGCAGAGCTCGGACATCTCTGCCCATCAGAGAGCAAAGCAGATCTTGTGAGACCCTAGTGCAGGGAGCAGGCCCAACAACTATGCCTCAGGCTGCAGGAGGGAGCCCTACCACTCAGGGATCTGGATCTGCTCAGCAGACCCTCAGAGCAATTAAGCCCAAGCTGCAGAAATTACAGCAAATGCCAACCTCAAAGAGAGGCTCTCCTTGAGACTCCTCCATGAAAATTAAAGTCCACTAGAAGAGTAAAGAAAATCTCTGCAATAAAGACCCAGGGGCTTCAATAGTTGCAGGTGATGTGATTGTTCTCTTCAACTATCTTTCCTGTTATTCCAAAACTGAGATTGCCTAAGAGTCATTACAGAGTCAAACCCGGAGGGCCAATTATATCTGAAGCACAACCCAGGAGAGAGCCATTCCTTAAGGGCTCTAAATATTAGCAAGAAAGATATTTGCAAAAAGGAGATCACAAACAGCAATCCAGGACTTAAGCCACAAACATCATAATCAACAACAACAAATTAGAAGTAGGATAGCAAATAATTAAGAACCAGTCCCAGAATTCCAGATGACCAAAGAGAAATTGAGGGTGAAATGAGATGGACCAACTTGAAACTCAACCACCTAGACTCCCTGAAAGAGCACCAAGATGATAGATACAAAATGACACCAGTAATCATTTCTTAGGCAATGACAGTGACAATAACCATGGTAAAAGGCACAGATTTTTAAAAAGGAACCCCAGGAACATGATGAAATCCCAGCACAAAAACCAAATGGAACCCAATAAAGAGATTCAAGTGGAAATCTAAGAGATTAAACACTCCATTCAGCCCAGGATTTAGCTCAAATGATACTGCACCTTCCTTGGAAGCCCATGGTCTGGAGTTCAATCCCTGGAACCTCCCCAAAAATTAAAAAATAAAAAAAACCCTCCACTGAAAGTTTTACAGACCAGAAAAAAAATAAAAAGATTTCTTAAAAATAGTAAGAGACCATGAGGAATCAATCCAGCAGCTGTGAGATCACGCAAAGAAGATTAACAAAAGACTGATCAAAGAGAAAACAGGATATAAGGCAAACATTAGAAAAAATAATGGCTGATAGATGTAATGGCAAAAAACTTCCCAAGCTGAAGGAAAGAATTTCACACACAGATAAGTGAGGCATATGGGACTCTGTGTTGAAAAATACTCACACCTAGGTATATAATAGTCAAAATACCAGGAACCCAACAGTGAACAATGTTTTTTTTTCTGGTACTGGGGAAGCAAACTTGGGCCCTTATGCTTCCAGGATAGGCACGGTACCACTTGAGCTAAATCTCCAGCCAGAAGCACAAAAGTTTGAAAGATACTTTCACAATTAAAGACACCTGAGAAACATCATCAATAACCAGACAACACTAACGCCCCAGAAAAAGAATAGTGAGGATCACAACTCCATGAGGCCTAACGGGGTAAGGTCACTAGGCAAAGCAACAAAATTAAACAGAAGGTGGTCAAATTAAAAATAGTAATGATGAAGAGGCCAACAACAAGAAAATACCCTGGCAAGGGTAACACAACACATGTCAGTTATAATCATAAATGTCAAATGACTCAATTTACCAACTGAAGGAGCAGACTGGCAGGATGGATTAAGAAGCAAGATCCACAATATGCCACATTCGAAAAACATACTGAGTTCAAAAAGAAATCACAAGACTAAAAGGGGGCCGGAGATTTAGCACAGTGGTTCTGGCGCCTGCCTCACAAGCACAAAGTCCTGAGTTTGACACCCCGCAACCACATACAATGCTGGGCGTGGTGACTCACAGCCACCAGCAATCAATACCACATACCACAGTGCCAGGCGTGGTGGTTCACGCCTATAATCCCAGCACTTGGGAGGCAGAGGCAGGAGGATTGCTGAGTTCCAGGCTTGCGAGAGCTACATAGTGAGCTCAGGGCCAGCTTGAACTATAAAGCGAGAACCTGTCTCAAAAAAAAAAAAAAAAGGACTAAAAGGAATAACATGGAAAATAGTTCTCCATGTTATACAAGCCTACATAAAAGCAGAACAGGCTACCTAATTTGCAAACACACTAGATTTCAAAACAAAACTAATTAAGAGAGACAAAGAAGGATACTTCTGCTGGGCAGGTGTAGAAGATTGGGCCTCTAATCCAAGCACTTGGGAGGCAGAGGCAGAAGGACTGGCATGAGTTTGAGGCTAGCATGGGCTGTGAACTGAGTCCAGGCCTAGCCTGAACTATGATTTCAGTCTCTGTATAAAAAGAGACAGAGAGACAGAGAGAGAGAGAGAAAGAGAGAGAGAGAGAGAAAGAGAAAGACAGAGAGAGAGAGAGAGAGAGAGAGACAGAGACAGAGAGACAGAGGCAGAGACCGAGACAGAGACAGAGAGAATGAGAAAAGAAGGAGGAGACAACATCCTCCTATAGGAAACAACCCAAGAGAAAGAGATGACATTCAAAAATATACATAGTGCATATGCACCAAATGTGAGCACACCCAACTATATAAAGTAAGTATTAATGGATAAGAAAAGGCAAATAAGCACTAATACAATAAGAGTAGGGGACCTCGGTACACCACTATCACAAATAGACAGATCACCTGACAAAAGCCAAAAACAAAACTCTACTACTAAACAAAATTTTTGAACTGATGGACTTAATAGATGTCTTACACAGTATTCCACCCCACAAAATAAGGATAATACCCATTTTTCTCAGCTTCCCATAGATCATTTTCCAAAACAGATCATACACTAGTAGATACAACATGTTTGAGGAAAGCCAGAGGAATGAAAGTTATCCCCTGTATTCTGGCAGACCAGTGCCTTGAAATTGGACATCAAGAGCAAAAGAAATTCAAAGAAACTCACAAACACATACAACTTGAGTAACACTCTCCTGAACAACCCATGGGTCACAGAGGAAATTACACAGTTTCTATAGGTAGACATACAGCAATCTATGAATGCAGTTGTACAAGGGAATTTCAGAGCACTGAATGGCCACACTAGGAAAACAGAGCAAGCATGAATCAACAACCAATGCTGAACCTCAAGTTCCTGGAAAAAGAAGAGCTACACAAACCCAAATCTCATACAATGGAGGAAATTATAAGGATCAGAGCAGAAATTAATACAGTGGATAGAAGAGAACATTACAAAAAGATCAACTAGTTGAAGTAGTGCTTCTTTCAAAGAATAAACATAATCTACAAAACCCTTAGACAAACTTATTTAAAAAGGGAAAGAAATCCAAGCAGTTAGGAACAGAAAGAGTGAAACCACAACAGATCCAGCAGAAGTCCAGAGGATGGTCAACACCTATTTTGAGAACCTGTACTCCAATAAGAAAGAAAACACAGAAGAAATGGACAGATTCCTAGACACATATGAACAACCAAAGTTTAACGAACTAGATGTAACAATACTAAACACCCCAATATCAATCAGCGAAATTAAAACAAAAGTCCTGGTCCTGATGGCTTCACTGCTGACTTCTACAAGAAAATTAGGGGGAGCTAAGGCCACTGTTTCTCAGACTCTTCAGTGAAACTGAAAAAGATGCAGTACTCCCCAATTCATTCTGCAGAGCAACCATTAGCGTGACTCCAAAATCAGAAAAGACCCAGAAAACTGCAGGCCAGGCTCCCTAAAGAATGTGGATGCAAAAATCCTCAATAAGATACCGAGCAATACACAGCATCATCAAGATGATCACACCCCTCCCCAAGCTGGATTCATCACACGGATGCAAGGATGGTTCAATGAACTCAATGGTCAAAAATGGAAACCTTTTCTGTTAAAATCAGGAACAGGACAAGGATGTCCACTATCACCAGTCCTGTCCAGTATAGTCTGGGAAACATTGGCAACACGATTAAGACAAAAGCAAAGGAATGAAAGGAATAAAGGTAAGAAAGGAAGAAGCTAATCTATCACTGTTTTCTGATGACGTAAAACTCTATAAAGAAGGTCTCAACAACGCAGCTAAAAGATTGCTTAGCTTAAGCACCAGATTCAGTACAAGGTCAACACTCAAAAATCAATAGCCTTCCTATACACAAATAATAAGACTCACTCAGAAACAAACAGAGGAAACAATTCCGATCACAATAGCACCCCCAAAATGGAATATCTAGGAATCTTAACAAAGCAGATGAAAGCCCTCCATTCTGAAAACTATAGCACACTGTAAGAGGAGATCAAAGAGGACAGCAGAAAATGGAAAGACATGCCTTGTTCTTGGGCAGGTAGACCAATCTTCTCAAAATGACCCTACTCTCAAACTGTTATATAGATTCCTTGCAATCCTGATGGAAACCCCAGCACCAGACTTCACAGAAATAAAGAAAATAATACATACACCTGGAATCAGAAGAAGCCTAGAACATCAAAAGAATTAATTATAGCCAAGAAGGACATGCCAGGGGGGTATCATGCTCCCCAACTTGAAAGTATACTGCAAAGCCACTGAGATAAGAACAGTGTACTACTGGCAAAGACACAGACCTAAGGATGAATGGATCCAGATCTACAAGATGCAGAAACAACTCCAGACACACTAAGCCACATCATCTTTCACAAAAGGGCCAAATATCCTCAATGGAGGAAAGACAGCCTCATTAACATATGGTGCTGGATAAACTGGGTTTCAACTTCTGAAGATTAAAAGCTGATCTACATCTTCTCCCATGTACTAAATTGAAATCAAAGTGGATTAAAAATTTTAATATTGTGGGGGCCAGAGATTTAACTCAGTGGTTCTGCTGCCTGCCTAGCAAGCACAAGTTCCCTGGTTCGATCCCTGTAACCACATAAAATGATATGATATTGGGCGTGGTGACTCACACCTACCAGCAATCAGTATCACATACCACAGTGTCAGGCGTGGTGGCTCACGCCTGTAGTCCCAGCACTTGGGAGGCAGCAGCAGGAGGAATGTTGAGTTCAAGGTTTGCCTGGGCTACATAGTAAGCTCAGGGCCAGCCTGAACTACAAAGCAAGACCTTGTCTCAAAAAAAAAAAAGAAATTTAATATTGAGAAAGAAAATCTCAACCTGAGGAAGACAAGTTAGATAGAACTCTTGGCAACATTGGCTTAGGGAGAGACTCTATGAACAAAACATCAGGAGCCCTGCAATAGGCAGAAAGAATCAACTTGGTTCCCATCTTACTAAAAAACTTCTGCACAAGAGAAACCACCAACAGAGAGCAAAAGACAAGCTACAATGTGCCAAACAATTTTACCAGCTGTTCCACAGTCAAAGGTCCACTACCAAGAATATATAAAGAACTTAAAATCACACTCACCCAAATTTAAAGACTCAGTTCAAAACTGGACATGTGAATGAACAGACAGTTTTCAGACGAATAAATGAAAGCAGCAATTTTATCCATATAAAATAAATGTTCAACCTCAATGGTCATTCCAGAAATGTAGATTAAAAACAATGCTGAGTTTCCATCTCACTCAGAAAAAATGGCTACTATCAAGAAATCAACCAATAAGGGGCTTTGGATTTAGTTCCTAGCATTTTGCCTTTTTCAGAAAGGCAAGGTCCTGGCTTCAATCCCCTTCCTGGAGGAAAAACAAAACAAACAAACAAACAAACAAACAAAAAGAAATCAACCAATGACAAATGCTGGCAGGGCTGTGGAAAGAAGTGAATCCTTTTCAAGATTAAATTCTTATGGCAGTCCCCTCCCAGCCCCTCCTTCTCCCTGTGTCTACTCAGAGTCTATTTCATCCAGCTCTGCCTGCCTTGCCAATCATCTTCCTGGTCCTCACACCCTACAGCCCACATTCCTGACATACACCAATTGCCACCTCACACACTGCAGGGCCTTGGGACCTGCTGTTCTCTCTGCCTAGAGGGATCCTCCCCCAGACCTGCACCTGCTGGCTCATCCAAAGTTTCCCAATTTATAGACCACCTTGTTTTCTTTTCCCTTCTCTTCCTTCTCCCTCCCTTTTTTCTGAGGTAGGGACTCAAACTGACAGAGCTCTTTATGTAGCCCAGGCTGTTCCCAAACTCCAGGCAGCTGTCTTTCAATTCAATGCAATCCTTTTGTCTCCACCTCTCTTTTTCTGGGCAGTGCTGACACTACAGATATGCTCCACCATCAGCACAACTAGTTCATCTCTTTGCCTCAGAAGTACAACCAGCTTTACACATTCTTACTGTCACAAGGCCCTTTTCATGGCATTATCATTACATTGAACTATCTTGACAACTATGTCTGGCTTGAACATGGCATTTGACTCCCATACTAAAATGCCAATTTGCAAAGGAAAAATTCTGACGGGTCTGCTCACCACTAACACCTAGCATCTATATCAAGGACTCAGACAGACCAGGGGTTCACTACTTGTTTAATAACCATATCCAAAAGTATACTAAAAATGTATAGTAAACTATAAGCTATAAACTATTCTCATACACTTATATCACTGTTAATCAGACTTAAATAATGCTATACAGATATAGAGCTGCAGACACAAGACCTGACCTTAGGAGAAATTTGATAAATATCTGCTGCATAACAACATGAAAGGTGTGACAGTTAGGAAAAGGTGAGCCCCCGGTATCCTACACAGATTACCTAGAACATATCTGCTTTTAAGTTTGACGGTCATTGCTGACCCAATTATCACATTTCAAAGCTACCACAAATTATAGGGTTTAATGGTAGAATTACTCACTTACCCATTTTCTTTGAAAGTTTCATACACGATGAAATAGAGATTTGCTGAACACACCACCACAGTTCCTTTGGCTATGTTCACTTGGCTTCCAATTGAGGGAGTGCCACATACAATATCAAAACCTTCTAGGTTTTCCAATTCTGAGCCTAGAAGGATACAGTACATATTAAGAACTGCCATGTGATTGGGCCGGAGATTTAGCTTAGTGGTTCCAGCGCCTGCCTCACAAGCGCAAGGTCCTGAGTTCAATCCCGGTAACCACATAGAATGCTGGGCATGGTGACTCACGCCCACCAGCAATCAATACCACATACCACAGTGCCGGGCGTGGTGGCTCAGGCTGTAATCTCAGCACTTGGGAGGCAGAGACAGGAGGATTGCTGAGTTCACAGCGGCTTGCCTGGGCTACATAGTGAGCTCAGGGCCAGCCTGAACTACAAAGTGAGTCTCAAAAAAAAAAAAAAAACAAAAAAAACAAAACGAACTGCCATGTGATCTAAAATATACTTCATTGGGTTCTTTTTAATAGCAAAGAACATCAGCTGAAGCCAAGTACTTTTCACCATAATGGTGTATTTTATATTAGAGAGAGAAAAATATATGTGGGCAAATAGAAAATGCATTTGCATTTTGGGGCTCCAAATTGATAGATATGCAACCAAATGATATAATTACTGTTCATAACCACTGTGAATAAATGACAGACTTACAAGAAAGGCAGAGCTGAAGAGCACAGAGCTTTACTGTTTCTTGCATAAAGTCAATAATGGACAACCTCCTTTATTTCCTGACACCAAAAGTCCTCCTAGATCAACACACAGAAAAAAGAGCAGAGCCATTAGCAAGGACAGTGACTGACTTATCCTTAAACAAACAACAAATGGTCCTTCTATACATACCTGGCTTTTCCTGTAATACCTGTTTCCCATACAACCTCCCCCTGTCCTTTCAGCTGTCTCTCAGATGCCCTCTGTCCTTGGCTACAACTGACTTTGTCATCTTCCTTTCCCTCAACTAGAACACAAGGTAATAACCTTGGAAGAAAGGGAAGTGTCCACACAAATGACAGGCAGGAGGACAGATAGAAAGGATCCTCGTCCGGAGGTCATAAGCACTGAGGGCCAAGTCTTGATCATGTAATGAGGACCCCAGACTGCACAATATGACCACAGTCTAGGGCCTTGGGGAGTGGCACACCCCTTCAGCAAGCCCACTGCCTTTTCTTGGTTGCATGTTAACCTGGAGCAGGTCTGCAGAAAACAGAGTAGCGCTTGGCTGAAAATGAGTTGACTGTTGCTATTCTTTTTTGTTTGTTTTTTAAAATTTTTATCTTTATTGGCACATTGTATATACACATCATGTTCACACTCACTATTGGGAATTTGTACCAGTATATGACACAATTTAATTCTCATATTTTCCTGTTCTTCTACCCACCCCACAACCCCACCCCCTAATTACATAAGGTTTGTTTCCCTTTTTTCCATTACCATCACATTTTTTCTTTATTCCTCATTGCTCACATTTATTCCTCCACATTTCCCTCTGCATATTTGCTATTTCATAATATCCAACATACATTCAAGAACTTACTACCATTTTCAATTTCTCACTGTTGCTATTCTTAATTTTTAATTACTCAAGGAATATACAAACACATCCTCCCTATAAAGCATGATGGTTAAATTCCCACACAACACAAATTTCTGATTTGCTTTTTCACCAAATAATCTTACTGTAGCAACCTGGGTTAGAAAATGCAGGCGTATTCTCACTGCTGCCTAGTCTTCCATGGAGTAGATATACCACTTCTGGACAAGTTGCCATCCTACACAGGCATCCCGTGCACAGGCACATGTACAATGGAACTGGTTGCTCACAGGGAACTAACTAGTGGACTGTCCCACCGGCGGGCCAGGGAAGTGTAGGTCTGTGCAGGTCCAGCCCTTTTCCTTACAGGGCATTCTTACTCTGACTGCTCAGGACTCCAAGACAGAAAATATATCAACTACACTGCAGCTACCTTCAGTCTAAAAATTATAAACAGAAACATATGTACAAAAGACCAAACCCCTGAAGGGACCAAAGGGGATAAATGGTGTCTACTATGCAAAGTGACTTTGGAGAAGGGATCTGCAAATATAGTCCACAAGCTCAACCAGGTCCCTCCAAAGGCTATTTTTGTAAAAGTTAGCTATGTCTGTTTAGATGTTTCTGGATAAAATAGTATGTTAAATGTTTCCTACAAAACCTAAAATATTATCCGGAAAATATTTTTTACAGAGAAGGATCCCAATCCCTGCTCCATAGGATAGTGCAGCAACTCGAAAGTCTGGTGAGAATCAGGGTAAAGTGAATGGTATAAATGAAAGAAATCCCATGTAATCAACAATCAAAGTGGGCAAGGATCTTAGATGCACTCTATTACTACCTCTCACTCAACATCTCTGTGTACAGAGCAGGTCCAGTAAAGGAAAGAGAAACAAAACTGATTCACTTGCAGTTATATATTACACAGGCTTTGGAGTCCTATTTGTATTCACATCTCAGCCTCTACTTCCCTGTAACTGACTTGAGGCCTTGTGTAAATTACTTAAAAGCTCTCAGACACAACTCATCCACACAAACTGAAAAACTGACCACACCAGCTTAATTACTGCCAAGCACTTAACACAGTACCCTGCATACAGAGCATGCTCCATGAGATTCAACGTCTAATATCCTGGTTATCTACCAAATACTATAGTATGCATGACTAACCATCCTTTTATACTCCTTACCTTCAGAAGCCGCTAAGGGACAGGTGTTTGTGAAAGGACTTTGATCACAATGAAAACATTTTAGGTATATGAGGAGCTAATTTGGTCCATCAATCCATCCTGTGCTAGAAGCAGGTCTGCAGGACTCCTGACAATGAATCACTTCACAGAGTTTGAACAGCCTCTGCAGGAGGCTCTCATCCCTTCTTCCACTGAACACCCAGGACTTGTCCCCATGGCCTCTAGCAACTGGTTCTTATCTCCCACTTGAAGATTTACAAAATAGCCTCCAATCCTCACCTATCTCAACGATAGCTCCTTCCCCCAGTTCTCCACTACAGGATGCTCCTGAAGAACTTTCCTATCTCTCATGGCTCAAATATCCTACATTATCTTGACTCTAAGTCTCACTTCAGGTATCCGCTTCAATTATCAAATCCTCAGGTAAGGGCTGAAGGTGCAGTTCAAGTACAGATCCATTTGCTTACTATATGAGAAGCCCTAGGTTCTATTCTCTGTATCATCAAAATAAAACAGAATGAAAACTCCTGCAATTCCCCCCAAAATTCTAAAGCAAGACCATCCTCAAAAACAGCACAGTGAGGGAAAGGTATCCATCTAGAAATGACTCTCCACAGAACTGTGCTCTGTGACTACTCATTTCACAAGCTGGGCAAGTTTAAGGCTGTTTTGGCTTTGATTCTCCTTTCTCTTGTTGGAAACTTGAGGTGTGCTCTTTATCAAGTTTTTCATATCCCTCCCAGAAGCTAAACACCCAAGTTGCTCCAATATTAAAAGAAAAAAAACCTTCTCAATGTAAAAGACTGGGGCAAACATCTTCAAGTAGAATAATCAACACTACTTTACAATACCCCCTCGCTCCTCTCTCAACTCTGCACGGAGACGTTCTGAGTGACCAGAAGCACCATCTTGGGGGTGAATGTTCCGGCTTAACAAGGCCAGGCACAGGAACATCAGATGCTGGGTCAGAGCTGCCTCAGCTGCTCTGCCCGCGGGTCCCGCAGTAGGTCAGGGCTCCCCAAGAGCACCAGGCCTGGTCCCGCAGACCTCCTCCCGCCCAGAGGAAGGAGGAAGAGCGCAGGAGGGTGCGCGGCGGTGCGAGGCCCGGTCGCCCCCAGACACCCCCCCCCCACACCCGTGGAAGCGCCGGGCGGACCCTCGAGGCCAGGACACCCGCCGTGCACCTGCGCCCCCTAACCTTGGAGCTCACTGGTCCGCGCCGCTGCTCGCTGCAGGCCCAGGCCCGCGTACATGGCCCAGACCCCGGCCCCTGCCCAGCCGCAGCCTCTGCTCCCTAAGGAACAAAGTTCAGAGTCACCAGACGTCGTCTCCAGCAGCAAAATGGCGACTCCACGCACCTGCACAGCGTCCGCGCGCGCATCTGAGGCCAGGGGAGGGGGCCAGACCGGAAGGAGCGGGGTGGGAGGCGTGTGGCTCGAGGCCATGGGCGGGGGTCCCACAGTGGGGCCGGCTCCGAAAGTACCCGCCTCTTGGTACGGTTGTGAAGAATAAATAAAAACTTACAGAGCTCTTAGTGTGGTTCCTGGTGTGTAGCAGGTGCTCAGTTACTAGGTTTGCTTTGTTGCCCTTAATCGTTACAACGAAATTGTATCCACTGATTTCTTTATGACTTACATATGTTCACATGTTATCACAAATACCATAATAAACGTCAGGTGTTGGGCCAGGGCCTCATTGAGTTGCTCTACATATGTTATTTCAATCTTTATAAGAGTGTGAGTTAGGGACTATCTTCATTATCTTAGCTCTAGGAATTTAGACACCAACATTAAATAACTTTTCTGATGGCAAAGTAGTGGACAGAATTGGAACCCAGTAGGCCTTGCACTAACATGTGCATTGAATTAACCCCTGCGTGTTATAGCACCTCTACAGGTGCACTTCACAAGAGTGGGTCGTGAAACTGTTCCCTGGAGGTTGCACAGGTAGCTAGAGGCACCTTGTATCAGGGTTCTCTAGAGGAACAGATTTTATTTTTATCTGTCTGTCTGTCTGTGTGTATATGTGATATGTAAAGGATTTGTAAGGTAGGCTTACAATGGTCACCTGGAGTCAGGTGTAGACTATAAAAGGGCCATCTGCTCATTGGAGAGACGAAGGCTCCAGTCAAAAGTCTAAGGCCTGGATGTCCCTACAGAGTCTTGAGGGAGTCTATTATAACAAGAAGCAGAAGATTCTGGGCCAAAATCCTAGATACAAATGTCCAGAAATGTTGGCAAAGATTTTTTTCTTCCGTTAGTATTCCATCATGGATATAAGCATACTGGTTGGGGCCATCCATCCATCCCTAGAGAGAATCTTCCGCATTCAGCAAGTGGATAATCTATACACACCCTAAACTGTGTTAAACTAACTCACTAGTTGTGTGTTTGTTTGATTTGGTTGGGTGTTTTGTTTTCTCACTTCATTTGTTTTTTAGTTCTTTGAGATAGGGTCTCACTTTGTATGTCAGGCTGATCCTGAACTCACTATGTAGCCAATGCTAGCCTCAAACTCTGCGTAATTCTCTTGCCTCTGCCTCCCCAGTGCTTCGATTATAGGCGAGAGCCACCACACCCAGCAGTTCCTTGGTTTTCTGAGACAAATTTTCCTGTGTAGCTCAGGCTGACCTTGAACTGACTGTATAGACCAGGCTTGTGTAACAATCTCAGAGAGCCTCTTGCCTCAGCCATCCAAGTGCTGGGGTTACAGATGTGCACCATCAGATCCAGGTCCTCTTTGTTTCAGTGCACTTATTCCATCATTCTTTCCATCTTCTGAAAAGTTCTGGAAGTCCTCTTTTGTGAGTGTCTTTAGTTGAGCTGTTGTGGCTGCTTCCACATCCTGAGTCAATTCACACTGTTTACCTTTCACGGTCACTTTGATTTTGGGCAAGTTTCCAGATCTGGTGAATAAAGTTGTCTTAGTTGCTTTTTTTCTCATCGCTGAGGCAAAATAACTGACACCCAAAGTTACAGGGGAGAGGATTATTTAGCTCACAGTGTGTACAGGTCTCAGTCCATAACTGGCTGGCTGCAAGGCAGGATGACACATGGCAGAGAAGAAAGTCCATGGCTGGCAGAACGTAGCAAAACAAGCAAGGGGCCTTAACAACATCTTTCTCCGCTCTTATCTCATCCAGCCGACTTTGGGCAGGTAGCTCTCACACCGTTAATACTAGTGCGTTTGAACCTAGCTTTGCACTATGAATCAATTTCACTTTCACACACTCTAGTTCCAGCCACCTGTGATTACATGAGACTTTGGGAGGGATATCTAAATGCGGGCCATGACAAAGGTGGATAAAGACACACCAGAATAATTTTTTTTTTCAGACAGGGTTTCCCTTTGTAGTTCAGGCTGGCCCTGAGCTCACTATGTAGCCCAGGCAAGCCTTGAACTTGGCAATCCTCTTGCTTCTGCCTCCCAAGTGCTGGGATTACAGGTGTGACTCACCACACCCGGCTACACCAGAATAATTCTATGAGCACACCTTTCCACTGGATGACACTGGATGAGCATGAATTGTATCCCCCACTTGCAGTAAGGGGAACAAACTTGGGCCCTTATGCTCCCAAGTAATTATGGTAACACCTAAGGTAAATTCCAGGCCCATGCATAGTTCACTGTATTTTTTTTTTTTGTGTGTGTGTGTGTGTGTGACTTTTTTATTGGTATAGTTTAAAGGTACATTATATATACACACCACAATTACATTCCACATTGAGAATTTTGTACCAGTATATCACACAACTTAATTCTCATTTCCCCCCTGCCCTACACATCCAACCTTCCCCAAACCCTATATACACAAGCATTGTTTCCTTTTTTTAACATTAATTTTTTCTTTCTTCATTATTTACCCCTAAGTCCCATTATCCTTTGGATATTTACTATTTCACAATATCAGTCATGCATTCTAGAAGACATTTACAACTTCACTTTCTCATACCAGAGAAAAAGTATGATATTTACACATCTGATCTATTTATTTCACCTATGAGTATGTCCTGAAGGTATGTCCGTTTGAGTATAAATGCTTCAATCTCATCATTCTTTATGGCAAAGTAATACTCATTTTAAAAAGACCGCATCTTCTTTATCCAGTCTAGAGTTGATAGGCATTTGGGTTGTTTCCAAGATTTACCTGTTCCACACTGAGCTGCTCTAAACATGGGTGCTCATATGTCAATGTGATATGAATCTTGTAAGTCTTTTGTGTATATCCATAGTGGGGGAATAGTAGGGTCAAATGGAACCTCTAGTCCTAGTTTATTGAGGAATCCACACTGATCTCCGTAATGGTTGTATTAGTCTACATTCCCAACCACAGTGGAGAAGGGTACCTTTTTCTCCACAACCTCGCCAGCATTTGTTGCTGGCTAATTTTGAGACAGCAGCTACATGCTTTGTGAAGTGAGATGAAATGTCAGAGCTGTTTTCATCTGCGTCTCTCAAATGGCCAGTGACGTTGAGCATTTCTTTATGTACCTCTCAGTTGCTTTTACTTCTTCCTCTGAAAAGTGTCTGTTCATTTCAGATACCTATTTTTGAACTGGGTCTATAATTTGGGAGGACTGATTTTTTAAAGCTCTTTATATATCCTAGATAGTAGCCCTTTGTCTGAGGAATTGCTGGAAAAGATTTTTTTCCATATTGCTGGTTGCCTTTTTGCTCTGATGCTGGTTTCCTTTGCCAGACAGAAGCTTTTTAATGGAAAGAGATACCATTTGTTGATTTATTCTGATAGCCCTTGTGCTATAGAGGTTTTGTTCATAAAGTCTTTCCCTAAGCCAATGTCTCCAAGAGTTTTACCTAACCTGTTTTGCAGCAGGTTTAATGTCTCTGTTTTAATATTTAGGTCTCTCATCCACTTTGATTTTAGTTTAGTGCACGGTGAAAGAGATGGGTCTAGCTTCAGACTTTGGCAGGTTGAAGCCCAGTTTTTCCAGCACCATTTGTTAAAGAAGCTATCTTTGCTCCATTGAGGATGTTTGGTTCCTTTGTCAAAGATGAGGTGGATTAGTGTATCTGCCGTTGTTTCTGGATCTTCTCATCTATTCCACTGATGCTCAGGTCTGTTTCTTTGCGAGTACCATGCCGTTTTTTTTTTTTAATCACAGTGGCTTTGTAGTAAATTTTCAAATAGGGGAAGGTGATACACCCTACCATGTCCTTGTTTCCTAAAATTGCTTTTGCTATTCTAGGTGTCTTGTGATTCCAGATGAGTTTTTGGATGCTCTTCTCTAGATTTGTGAAATATGCTGTTGGGATTTCAGTGGGGTTGCATTGAATCTATATAGTAGTTGTGGGAGTAAAGCCATCTGATGGTGTTGACTCTTCCTATTGAGGAACAAAGGATGTTTTTCCATTTTCTGATATCCTCTTCAATCTCCTTTTTCAGAGTGTTGTAGTTTTCAGAGTAGAGGTCCTTTACCTCCTTTGTTAGATTGACTCCTAGATATTTCACTTTTTTGGATACTATTGTAAAAGTGACTCAGTCCACAATTTCTTTCTCTATTGATCTATTATTTGTGTATAAAAATGTGATTGATTTTTGAGAATTGACCTTGTATGGAGCTACGGTACTAATTTGGTGATTAAGTCTAGCAGTTGTTTGATGGAGTTTTTAGGGTCCTCTAGATAGAGAACCACGTCATCAGCAAATTTAACTTCTTCTTTTCCTATCTTTATTCCTTTTATTTATTTCAGTTGTCTAATTGCAATGGCTAATGTTTCTAGCACTATATTGAACAGGAGTGGTGACAGCAGACATCGTTGTCTTGTTCCTGATCTTAGTGTGAAAGATTTCAGTTTTTGACCATTTAGGATGAGGCTGGCTGTGGGTTTCTCATAAACAGCTTTTATTATGTGGAGATACAATCCATCTACTCTGCATTTGTGTAGGGTTTTGATCATGAATCGGTGTTGGTTTTTGTCAAATGCTTTCTCTGCATCTACTGAGATGACCATATGGTTTTTGTCTTTGAGTCTGTTAATAATGTTTATTGATTTATGAATGTTGTATCATCCTTGTGTCTCTGGGATGAATCCGGTTTGGTCAGGGTGTATGATCTTCTTGATGATTCTCTGTTTTCTGTTTGCTAGTATCGTGTTGAGGATTTTTTTCATAAATGTTCATTAGGGAGATTGGCCTGTAGTTCTCTTTTTGGGTTGGGGCTTTTCTCCTTTTAGAATCAAGGAAATGGTTGCTTCAGGGAATAATTTTTGGAGTACTGCTTCCCTTTCAATTTCATTAAAGAGTTTGAGAAGTAGTGGTATTAACTCTTCTTTGAAAGTTTTGTAGAATTCAGTGGTAAAGCCATCAGGACCAGGACTTTTCTTTGTTGGTAGATTTTTTTATTAAAGTTCAATTTCACAAATTGATATTGGGCTACTTAACATTTTTATATCCTTTTCATTCTGCTTTGGAAGTTAATATGTGTCTAGGAATCTTTGCATTTCTTCTACATTTTTGATCTTATTGGAATATAGATTTTCAAAGTACGTGTTTATTATCCTCTGGACTTATATTGGATTGGTGGTGATTTCCCCTTTTTCATCAGCAAATTCAGTATGGATTTGAGCCTGCCTTTTTCTTCCTTTGTTTAATAAGGTTGGCTAGGGGTCTGTCAATTTTGTTAATCTTTTCAAAGAACCAGCTCTTGGATTCGTGGATTTTTTTTTTGGTATGGTTCTCTTAGTCTCCACTGAATTACTTTCTGCCCTGATCCTTATAATTTCCTCCCTTGTATGAGCTTTGGGTTTGTTTTGCTTTTCTTTTTCTAGTAGCTTGAGGTTTAGCATTAGGTCATTTATTTGAACTTGCTCCGTTTTCCTGCTGTAGACATTTACTGCTATGAATTTCCCTTGTAGAACTGTCTTTCATTGTATCCCACAAATTCCTGTAAGTTGTACTGGAATTATCATTTAATTGTAAAAACTGTTGAATTTCTTTCCTGATTTCTTCTGTGATCCATTGGTTGGTTAGCAGAGTATTGTTCAATTTCTTTTGCTATTCAGTGCCAATATCAAGGCATTATGGTTTGACAGTATACATGGGATAATTTCAATTCCTTAAACATGTTCTATGAACTAGTATATAGTCTCTTTTGGAGAATGACCCATGGGCACCTGAGAAGAATGTGTATTCTGATTTTGTCAGTTGAAATACTCTGTAGGCATCTATTAAGTCCATTTGTTCAAAGGTTTGGTTCAGTTCAAGTATTTCATTATTTATTTTTTGTCCAGTTGATCTGTCTAGTTGTGACAGCGGGGTATTGAAGTTGTCAACTACTATTGTATTAGTGCTTAGCAGAGTTTTCATATCTGTTAACATTTGTTTTATTAGTTGGGTGCATTGAAATTTTTTTGCATAAATATTTATGAATGTCATCTCTCTCTCTTGGATTGTTCTCCATACAAGGATGTAGTGTCCTTCTTTGTCTCTCTTAATCAATTTTGGCTTGAAGTCTATTTTGTCTGCAAATAGGATAGCCACCCCTGCTTTTTTGCAGTTTGCTGTCACTTGGAGAACTTTATTCCATCCTTTTACTTTCAGTCTGTGGCTTTCTTTCTGAATTAGGTGCATTTCTTATATGCAGCATATTGTAGGATCTTGTTTCTTAATCCATTCTGCCAGTCTGTGACTTTTAATTGGCCCATTGAAGCCATTAACATTAATGGTTGTGACTGACATGACCTGATTTATACCTATCATGGTGTTATCCTAATCTTGGCTCTTTTTTTCTTTGTTTTTCCCCTTTCCATTCAGTTTCATGTCTTGCTCACTAAATTCACTCTGCTAGGTCTCATGACTTTGTGACCTTCATTGTTTTTCTCCAAGATATTCTTTACAATGTTTTGGAGTGCAGGTTTTGGAACTGAGAAGTTCTGCAGGTGTTCTTTGTCATGAAACTACCTTATTTCTGCATTGATTTTGAAAGATAGTTTTGCGGGATACATCAATCTAGGTTGGAAGTTGTTTATCTGCAATGCTTGAAACACTTCCCTCCAGGCTCTCCTTGTGTTGAGTGTTTGCATTGAAAAGTCTGCTGTGGTGAAAGACCTCTACTCTGAAAACTATAGGACTCTGAAAACTGAGATAGAAAAGGAAACCAGAAAGTGGAAAGATATCCCTTGTTCCTGGGTCGGGAGAACCAACATCATCAAAATGGCTATAGTCCCACAACTACTATATACATTCAATGCAATTCCAATTGAAATTCCAACGGTATACTTCACAGAGCTAGAGAAAGTAATACAAAAATTCATCTGGAACCACAAGAAACCTAGAATAGCAAAAGCAATTCTAAGCAACCACGACATGGCAGGGGGTATTACAATTCCCAATTTAAAACTCTACTATAAAGCCACCGTGATAAAAACTGCATGGTACTGGCAAAGTAACAGACCTGAGGACCAGTGGAATAGACTAGAAGACCCAGAAACAACTCCAGATACACTAAGCCACCTTATCTTTGACAAAGGAGCCAAACATCCCCAATGGAAGAAAGACAGCCTATTTAACAAATGTTGCTGGAAAAACTGGGCTTTAGCCTGCCCAAAGCTAAAGCTAGACCTATCTCTTTCACCATGCACAAAACTAAACTCACAATGGATACGAGACTTAAACATTAAAACAGAAACAATAAGCCTGCTGGTAAACAGGCTTGGTAAAACTCTTGGAGACATTGGCTTAGGCAGAGACTTTATGAATAAAACCTCCCTAGCACAAGAACTAGCAGAAAGAATCAACAAATGG
>PVIC010013136.1:0-38535 GCA_004025085.1 Thryonomys swinderianus
CCCCGTATTCTGCTTGAAGCCAGTTTGCGTAAGACTGCAGAAGATCCCGCTAATTTGCCCTTTGGATTTGTGACGCCCGAAGGAAAGCGCCGCTCTGTATCCCAATTAGAGCCCCGGGTCTTTGCATTGCATTTCCGCGGCGGCCACGGGGGGGGGCAGGATGAAGGGTGGCAGCGTTCCGCCCCGCGCCCCCGAGCTTGCGGAGTTCTCCGCGGCCCAAGACGCAGCCGCGGCAGCGGGATCTGCGCGGCCGGGGGGGGGGGGGAGACCGGAAGCAGCGCGGAGGGCGCGCGCGGTGGGGGCGGGGCGGGCGAATCTTTCCGAGGACGGGGTCCTGTCCTTTAAGCTCCTCTGCAGTGCCGAGCACTGCGGGGGCTCCTGCTGCGAGGGCAGAGCGCTCGCTCGGGGAGCCCCGGAGCCGGAGCCGGAGTGTGGGCCCGGAAGGAAGCGACCGTGGGCGGCCTCGCCCCTGGCCGTGAGCCCGGGGGGGGGGGCGGGGCGAGCTTTCCACTTCCGTGAAATGGGAAGACAGTCCCGGGTGACAGCGAGGATGCTCCTAATGTGAGCAGATATGTGTAAGACTTTTAGATCACAGCCGAGCACCAAAGAAATATCAATAAGGTCCCTGTGGCTGTTGTCACTACGGCTATTTTTATTATTTTCCACACGGTTGTCCTGCAACAGAGGAGTCAGGCAGGGCTTTTCTGTGAAAAGGAATTTAAGTGACAAAAGAGGGACAAACTTTACAGTGCTGAGAGCACGTGGGGAGCCCTGGATGGCACAAGCGTGCTGTGTTCCATGTGTTTGAGCCACAGAATGGCTGGCGCCCCACCCCCACCCCCGGGGCACTGAGCGGGTTCTTGTCACGAAGGCTGAAGAGAAGCGTCGTGACGAGGGAGGACGCGGTGGGTTTCTCCTCTTCACGTGGAGTTGAAAGTGTTTTGTTGGATTTGGGACTTGTCTGAATTTTAAGGTCGATGCAGAGCCACTTGAGCCATCTGAAGAAGGTAAGAGAAGGCTGAAGAATCTTCCAGGATGTTCCTGAGGAGCTTACATTCGTACGAGCCCTCGGTCCTGTGGACAGCCGTGCCGAGCAGTATATCCTCCCGGAGAGAGGAAGTGGGCCGATTACCCTAAACCAGTACAGGGTTTTCTGTCACTTAAAGTGTAAGATAAAGTTTATAAAAAAATTTGATAAGCTATAGTTTCTGAACCTGTTTAGAACCTTCAACTACAAGGTGTATAAATGGAAGAAAATTGTAAATGTTTTTATAGGTATTTATTTGGTAGAGATCAATCCGTGTCACAGAGTCAAGAATTCAGGGTTCCACGGTGAAATCTACAGGCCACGTGACTTTTTCAGGTCTTGAAGGACTTCATTAGAAAGCAAACCCGCATTCAAGCAACCCCGCCTCTGCGGCTCTCGGGGCGCAGGCGCCCACACAGCCCCCAAAGCAACTGGGCCTGCGGGGGCTGCGCGGGCGGAGCTCGCAGCTTGGAGTCACAACCAAGTTTCCATTTTAACTGAGGTTCTTGGTAACCGGCCCATTCCTTCTACGTTTGAAGATCTCCTCTTCGGGACTAGAGCGGAAAATGAAAACGGGCCTTGGAGAATAAGGACTTCCTGTGAGCTACGAGTTGCAATTGAGGCCCTACAGGCTGCTGAAAAGATGGCTTCGGCCCTTTCCTGGTCTCCAGCCCGTGTGCCGCGCCCCCTGCTGGCCGCTACGCAGCCCTGCCCGCTGAATTCCCATCATGCACCTCTTGTCATCTTACAGAGGCCCTTCCCCCAACAGTACCACTTGGTGAGAATTCCTATAGCTACATGGGTATAAAAAGTCTTGACATTAGGCGGGTCCATTTCTCTTATTTTATTCTTTTTCAATATTACTTTAGTTGTTTCTTTGACTTTTTTCATATCCACTTTTGAGTAGTATTTTCTATAGCTACCAACAGTTATGCTGGTGGTGTTACAGGAATTTCTCCAGGCCTATCTAACAATTGGTAGTTGACACCTAATTATCTTCGTTATAGAGGACGTTACTGAAGAGAGGACTGCTGGCTCCTCTTGGCAAGGCCCGGATGAGATGTGAGGAGTTTCCTTTTTAGCTATTCTGGAAAGACTGATAATCCGGAGAAGCCTGTAAAAATCAGTGGAAAGGCTGGGCGTGGTGGCTCACGCCTGTAATCCCAGCACTCGGGAGGCAGAGACAGGAGGATTGCTGAGTTTGAGGCTTGCCTGGGCTACATAGTGAGCTCAGGGCCAGCCTGAATTACAAAGCGAGACCCTGTCTCAAAAAAAAAAAAAAAAATCAGTGGAAAGGGCCAGGTAAGAAGAGAGGGGATTTTCTGTCCAGTGTGCTGGGCTCCGGAGCTGAAGAGGCTTCTGGGATGTCTGCCTGTTCCACTTGTCAGATGGCCCAGTGCCTCATCCGGTGCTGGACTGGGCGACGTGTCTGAAGGGCAAAACAGGAACATCTGTGAGGGGAGGCACCCAAAGACAGCACTTCCTGGCTTTTCCCACAACCACCTACTTGTATCTCTTATTTAATTTCCTGTAATGCAAAGAATGAGCTGTAGGGAGCAAACAGATTTTACAAGGCAATGTCCTTGTTTTGGTCGTGCGGTGATGATCCATGGTGAGATAATGGGAGGTTCCCCTGCATCGCACCACGGTTTGTCACTATGCATTCTGTGGAAGATGCCTGGCACACGTGGCATTAAGAGAAAAAGTCACCGCACTCCCAGCTGACTTCCACACATCCCTTGAAGCAATCGGATAGTGCCTTAAGTGTGAGCTCACTGACTGAATTTTATTTTTATTGAGAATCAATGAACTTTAGCATTTTTAAGCTACGTAACACTGTTAAGAGACAGTATTTTTATTCATTATCAATTATTTATGTTTAAAATACGAACGCCCTGCCTTTGTTAGGGTGTCATAAACAGCGGTCAATTGTGCACAACAAATACATTTTTAGGTAGAAGGCTAATACAAGCTAAGGTGCACACACTGATGGCAGTTTATAAAATACAATGGGCCGTGAATGATATAATTATGGAATTATATTACTGAATGGTTTTATTAACCAAGTTTTTTAAATTAAAAAAGCAATTCATGTTAAAAATTCAAGCTGTGTGAAGATGATACAATGAAAATAATCATCTTTTACAACTGTCCAATACCCAGTCCTCCAGTTGGAAAGACAGCAATGGGTGCAAAGCAATGTCTACCTGTAGTACAATACGTATGTGATGAAAAATGGTTCAAAACCTCCCTGACTCGAACAGCTGAAGGGAAGGTCACCATGACTTGTTGTGAAAGCTGACTTATAGTATATTTCAAAAGAAATGCAGCTTTACTACTTTAGGCTAGAATGAGCGCTGACTGAGGGTGGAGCAGAGTACTTATTTTAAAGTATCCATCTGTGTGTTACACACAGGATTTGCCAGGAGGAATTCTTTCAGTGGCAAGTCATCGATACTGTGGTGCTTTGAAAATAATTTGCTGCCCTCCACAGCTAACGATGCGAATGCTCATCATGTTTATTGAATTTCATTTTACAGGAGGCACAGAGGTAGATTGCAGCTCTCCAGCCTGGTTGCATGATGGCCACTTACATATCACACGTGGCAACACAGTGCTGACCTTACATACAATCCTTGTTACGTTTCTGCTGAAGGCAACAGGCGATGCCTGAGAAAATACTTGGGGAAGGATGAGGCCTCTCAAAGGTGATAAAAGCTCTTAGTTTGATCCTGGCAGTGGCTTCAGAGGTGCTTTAAACACTTCTCTTCTTGGAGGCAGTTGTTATGCTCGGGGAAGGAATGTTGAGCAGCCGTGGTCCGGGAGGGACGCTGATAAGCAGGCTGAGTCTCTATGGACAAGGTATGAGTACTGTAAGATGTAGGAAAGTTGTGAAAGTAAAATTTTAAAGCCCCAGTGACAATAGGGTCTGGCAGGGGCAATGGGAATGCATGTGATGGAGATTTCAAGTGACTCAGAAGTGCTGTACTGTCTGAAAATAGTCTGATATAAGTTAAAGATGCAAGTGTAAGCCCAATAGCAACAACTAAAACCAGAATAGTTTAAGAATAACACAGAAATGGACTATAATTAAATATGTGTGTTTTTAAAGTCAATGTCATAAAAAAGAAAGAAATTTCAGAAGAAAACAAAGGAACAAAGAGCAGATGGCACAGACAGAAGCTGCTGAACGAGATGGCAGATTGGTTAGATAAGCAAAACCCCAGACTGATAATTATACTATGTGAATCTAAATATGCTAATTAGAAGTCAGAGATGATCACATTGGATTTTAAAAGGCAAAGCCCAATTGTATGCTTTTACTTTTTAAAACACACTTTTTATGTGAAGATATAGCTCCAAAATAGAAACAGTTATGTTGTGTAAATTCTAATCATAAGAAATCTGCAGTATCTATTTCATAGTACATAAAATGGATTTTTGTACAAAAATACTTCTAATCAGCATATGTAGCATTGAAAGCATCAACTTTAAGATGTATGTATTATCATTTCGAAGTTTCAAAATACAGGCAGCGAAAACCAAATTGTGAAGTGAGAAAGAAATCACAATTATACTTAGAAATTTCAGCATTCTTCTCTGAGCAACCAGTAATTAGAGGACAAATCACTCAGAAAATTTGGGATATTTAAACAATGCTATCAAGCTATTTGACTTGACTGATGATTATGGAGCAGAGAACTCAACAGACACAGACTCTACATTCTTTCAAACATACACAGATCACTAAAATATACTGAGCATAAAAGAACTATCAATCCAGTGGAAGCATTTGAAGACAGTAGTATGTTTTCTGATCACACAAATATAATAAAAATAAATGAAAGAAGAAAAAGTTTCTGCATAGATTTACAAAAAGTATTTAAATGAAAAAAACTTTTTTCTCATGGAAACAAAGCAATACTTAGAAATTTAAGCTTCAAGTGTTTGTTAAAGAAGGAAAATATTTAAAATTAATGCTCTCAAGAAGGAAATAACAATCAGTAAGATGAAAAAATATCTATAAAACTACATGTCTATTCTTTGAAATAATTAATAAAATTGATAATCTAACCAGACTTAGTAAAAAACTACAGGGCACTCAAATAGTTTCAGAAATGAAAAAAAAGAAAAATTAGTCTAAGTTTTATAAGCAATAAAACTATAATTAGGAAATACTGTGACATCTTTATGCTAATAAATGTGACTACTTAGGTGTAAAGGCAAATTCCCAGACTTGTGTAGTAATAAAAGGAACCAAAATAGTTTTATATCTATTAAATAAATTGAATTAATAATAGATAAGTAAGCACAGCCTGAAGAGAATCTCTGATAACTCCAACCTAACATATATGGAAAATAAGATATAATTTGTGTCCAATTCTTTTGGAAACTGAGGAAGAGAAAACTTTCTAAACTTATTTTATTTGGTCAAAATTACATTGACATTCAGAGCCTGAATAAGACACTACAACAAAATTAGCCCTCCCAAACCAAATAATGACAACAAACTATAGCAGAGTCTCTCTCAGGGTTGAGAACGCCCAGCTCAGTGGTATGATGCTCACCTCAGCTTTTCCAAAGCCCTCAGTTTGGTGCCATGCACCATAAAAAGGGAGGGGAAAATTTTAGCAAATCAAATCTAACAATATATGAAGAAGATTAATGCATCATAACAATTTCAGTATTGCAAATTAAACAATTGAAAATAAGTAGATACTTTATTGGCATAAAAAGAAAAACTAACAATATGAGCATCTGAAGAAATGTGGGAAACCAGTCTACAAAATTAAACTACTTCCCATTATTGCTAACTCTCAATAAATTATAAAGAGAAGAAAACTTCTTCAACTGGATAAATGTGATCTTCTTCAATTTGAAACGCGAGATCTATGAACTATAATGAAGGTCATCATTAGCGCTAAAAGACTAAAAGCATTCTCCCTAATGCAGAAAAAAACAGAAGTGTTTGCTTTCATCATTCTGTTTGGTATCATAGTAGGCACTCTAGGCAATGTAACGCTGGAAACAAAACTAAATAAAAGAGAGTAATAGAAAAATTAATAGAAAATTAATAAATAAAAGAGATTAATAGAAAAAGTCAAAAGGATCACTTAGGAGTATATAGAAAATTATAAGAAATCTACAAAAAACCTACAAAAAGTAATAAACAAAGGTAGATATCTGTAAGATACAAAGTTAATTTGTAAAATCAATTTATTATTGTTCATATCCAGCGAAAGTAAATAAAAAAGAATAATCTCATTAACATAATTGAAAAACCTACATATTCACATAAAAAGACACCAATTTCCCTTTATTCTATGTGTAAAAAACTAATTCAGTAGATTGTAAATTTAAGTAAAACAAAACCAATAGCTTTAGAAGAAAGTCTAGGAAAGGAAATCTTGACCTATTACTAGATAAAACACATAAAACATGAACTACTAAAGACAGAAGTGAATATATTGAACTTCATAAAAATAAATGCTTCCTCTACAAAAAACTGTTAATGAAAAGGCAAGCCAGAGTTTGTGAAAAATATTTTCATTTTTGTATCTGAAAATTGATTTGGATGTAACAAGTTCTTTTAGTTCATAAATCAAATAATAAGATGAAATACACAAAAGTATGAACAAATAGTTCAGTACAGGCTGACAGCAACATTAATGGGAGAATATAAATTAAAATCACAAATAAATGTTTGACTAACTAAAATTAAGAGACTGAATAAGCAAAGTTCCAAAGCAGCAGAAACATTCATGTGTTACTGAGAGAAACATAAAATATTATGAACACCTCAGGGAACTGATAGAAAAACATATAAATTGTATATGTCCCAGCAATTCCATTAATAGATATTCATGCAAAAGCAATTAATATATCCATAAAGACTTCTGCAATAATACTCATAGCAGCTTTATTTCTAATGGCCAATAAAACTGCAAGCAACCTAAATGTCTACTGGCGAGTGAACAGATAAAGGGATTGTGACACATCTGTATGATGAAAGTTAAAAAGAAACAAGCTAGGGACACAGACAGCACTATGGAGGCCTTCCACACGTGCTACACTGAGTGGAAAGAGTCAGGGTCCTGGGCCATACATTTGGTGGGGTGCGAACTGTGTGCGTTTCTAGAACAGGACAAGTAATGCACAGTGACAGAGAAAGGTCAGACACTGCCTGTGAGGGTAGGAAGTCAGAATTAGACTGCGTGAGCAGGAAGGGGCACCAGGAAAGATTGGGAATAAAAGAAGAACAATGGTGCCATAATTGTGAGAGAAGTTAAATATAACACAACTATGAAAATATAAATGGTACGTAATGACCAAATGGGCGTGATTTATGTTTATTTTTATGCCTCAATAAAATTGATTAAAAGATAATCCTGAAGAATCTCTAGTATAAACTAAATATACCCCCAATCAATAGTGACAAATGACATATGATATAATAACTTCATTCTCCTGACTTCTAAATGTCTCTCTATTTGTTTCATGCCCACCAATCCAAATAGTCTCTGATATGCTTAGGAAATAATCATTCAGCAAGTACAACATGCTCCAAATGTACATAAATCTTGTTTACATCAACAGAGCCCAATAAATATATGCACACCTTTACTGACCTGAAGAGCATTTGCCCAAGAGTATGTCCTCCTAGAATCTGTGAATGTGAACTTTTTGGGGAATGAGGTCTTTGCGAGTGTAATCAAGTTACCGTGAGGTTGTACTGATTAGCCTGGACCTAACCCAGTGACTGGAGTCCTTATAGGAAAATAAAAATACTGAGCAAAGAGACATACATAGAATATTGGCAAGACCTAAGGAAGATAGTCATGTGAATAGAAAAATAGAGATTGGAGCCATTTATTTAAAAACAAAAGCATGTCAAGGATTTTTAGCAACTGTCAGAAGCAAGAAAGAAGCAAGGAACAAAGAATTTGTCCCAGATGATGCTTTTATTTGGACTCTTAGCCTCCAAATTGGGTAGTACAATAGATTTCTATTGTACTTGTTTATGGTTCTTTGTTACAGCAGCACTAGGAAATGACTATACCCAATTTTTAAAAATGTGCAATAAAAAATGAATCAGTGAAAGCTAACCCTAAAAACGTGCAACAGTATAAGAGGTGGTGCTCTAGAGGAGTTGAATAGTGTTAACTTGAGTTTCCAAGGAAATCTCTTATAAAGTAGTCTCCACTCTTGTAGTTTTTATTGAGATATCCCAGTGTACTTGTAGGTGGGACCACTGGGAGGTGGCTGAATCATGGGTGTGTGATATTGGGTTAAAAGTACAATAACTGGATTAGTCCATTGATTAGTTTAGCATGGTATGGGTACTGGGGAGACTGGCCCTGCGTGTGAGTGGTACCAACCAATAGATTGTAGCCTGAATGGAGTAAAAAGGGAGAGGAAGGCTCACTTTTGGCTGCTTCCTGCTTACCCTGCCATAGACTGTTTCTCCTCTGCCATGATACTTTGCCTTGGAGTCCACTGACAGAAACCTCTTCAAACTAAAATAAACTTATATTCTGTTAACTTGTGAGTGTTGAGTATTTTGTCCCAACAACAAGAAAATAATGAAGACTACCTTCGAAGGGGAGATATTTTATATCATAGTTTTATATCACTATGACAGCATACCTAAAATACGCAACTGACATGGAGGAGAGATTTGTTTTTGTTTCTTTAGATGGCTTCAGAGGATTAGTCCACGGTTTCTTGGCCTTATTCCTTTAGGCCTGTGTAGGCCCAGAATGTCATGGTGGGAACATGAAGCAGAGGAAGACTGTTTACCTTCTGGCACCAAGAAACAAAGAAAGGGACAAAAGAGTTCCTAGAGCGCTCACCCAGTGACCTAAATTCCTACAGTAGACCACCTTCCGAGGGCTTTATCGCCTCCCGGTAGTGTCACATGTGGGGCACTAAGCCTTTAATGCATGAGTCTTTCTAGGCTATTTCAAAGCCAAACTATTTTTTTTTTTTCCTGGAACTGGGATTGATCTCAGGCCCTTGTGCTTACCGGGCAGGCGTGGAACCACTGCGCTACAGCTCTGCTCCTCAGAGCCAAACTATTGCAAGGCATGAGTCGGAGTTAGGGAGATAAAGATGAGGGTAAAGAGTAGCAGCATCATTTTTACTTTTTTAAGGAAACAGTGGAACTAAAGTGTACTAGAACATTGAAGGGATTGTCCAGAGAAAGACGGAGGGCTGCACTGCAGGAGGGACAGAGCGTGGCTCCAGCGTGTGATCTCTAAGAAGGAGGGGAGCAGCCGCAGTGGGTGACGGGACTCTGACAGGACCTGTGCTTCCACTGGAGTGGGCGAGGAGCAGCCGTGGCCTCGGCTGTGTGGGCAGAAGCTCTCACTCTAAGCTAAGGAAACGTCCTTCTACAAAGTCACACTGTAAGAGCCTCTCTTCAGTTCTCTTCTCTCTCTTCAGTGCTCCCTTCTAGAAGGTAGAGATTTGCTGCAGTCACTTATGTAAACCCTCATCTTGCAAAATGAAATTTGGCAAAAGAAAAAAAAGCAATGCTATTGCCTTTCTATCCGTTTCATTCAGATTTATAGGACTATTTGACTTGAATTTATGAGGTGCTTTTGCTTTAAGGTACTGGGGTCAAAACCAGGAGGTGCTGACACTTCTCACCTGCAGGAGGCAAAGTGATTGATCTGTAAGCAGAGCTGCACGGCCTGCCTGCTCTGTGGCTCTGAGCGTCACAGCCTCCTGATCCGCCCGTCCGGAAGCATTTCCACAATCTCCTTAACAGCTTAACAGCTCTCCTTGCTTTGGGGATGATAAATAAGGCATGGTGAGCATTTGAGGGAAAGGGTGCCTATCATTTATTTCCTGGGGAATAAGCAGTAATGCCCACATCATAATAAAAATGGATGAGCGTGGAATGATTTATTTCCTCTAACGATATGGAGATGTTTTACATGTGCCGTGTGATTGCCAGGATTTGTCCCCGGTCCTCGCTAATGTTGATGGACAGAGCCAGAGTCTGTCTGGCTGGAGTGTTTTCCCCAGGGCTTGTTGAATGGTGGAGGAGATTCCCAAGGGAGGCTTGATGTTTATGGCCTGTGAAGTACTTATAGCTAGAAGTCAGGATAGAGCCAGTTCTATGGCTCTGGCAGATATATTCAAGTTACACTTTGGATTCATAATATTAATATATTCAAGTTACACTTTGGATTCATAATATTAATTGTAATCCCCAAACTCCTGCTAATTTTAGTTGCCTTTGTAATGCATTGTAATAATTTCTTTTTTGTTCTATTTGAGGAGGTAGTGGCAGGGAGGAGAAGAGGCCTTTTCAGGATCTCATATTAATGGGATGACAGAAGAAATTTATACTCTATTATTATTTTTTATATTTTTAGTTTTTTTGAGATAAGGTCTTGCTTTGTAGTTCATACTGACCCTGACCTCACTATGTAGCCCAGGCAAGCCTCGAACTCAGCAATCCTCCTGCCTCTGCTTCCTGAGTGCTGGGATTACAGGTATGAACCACCACAACTGACTGGCATTGTGGTGCTAACTGGTATGTGGTGCTGGGGATCAAACTTAGGACTTTGTGCTTGCCAGGCAGACCCCAAAACCACTGAGCTAAATCCTTGGCCTTGCACTCTATTTTTGTGGAGTTTTTTAAAGTTGTAATTTTTTTCACACATTAAAATAATTCATTTTTAATGAATCACATTAAAATGATTTTAAACTAGAAAAAGTAAAAAAGAAATACATAGTTGAAGTGGTTCCTCCACTGCAAAGTGGTCATGCTGTCACTGCAACATGCCAGGATAAAACACAGAAGTTTAGACTTTATTAAATAAAAAAAAATTTTCCAACATGACAAGAAAAACAGTATTGAAAACCTATCGATTTGTATTGTTTGTAATCTTGGACATAAACTTATACATACACTCCTGGAAGCTTTTCTAAATATATGGGTAATTCACCATTTGCCCGAGACGTGTCTGCACACTCTGTACCATATAGGAGGACTTTCTTTAACAAGCACTTTGTAGTATCTGTTATTTCCTCCATTCACCACTAAGGCATTGACCCTGGCTCCCCAAATCACAAAAAATTTGAGCCTATTCTCTTCCTCCTCTCCTTTTTCATAGCCTTTCCTCTGCTCCTTCCTTTCCCTTTTTGGCCTCTCATTCCTTCTGTTTTTGTTCTTTTCTAGTTTACACATTAGTTAACACTCAGTATAAATAATCTTGTGGACTATATTGCCCCATAAATTAATAAAATTAAAGAACCTATTATATAGTTTTTGACATTAAAAATTCAATAGTGTTCAGGTGTCACTCATTCCTCTTGCATGTTATCCCTATTGCACATATATGTGAGTGGCTGTGCCAGGGACTAATTGATGGCAAGCTTTTAAAAATTAGAAACGTCCAACAACCTCGGATACACTAAGCCACCTTATCTTTGACAAAGGAGGCAAACATCCCCAATGGAGGAAAGACATCCTCTTTAACAACTGGTGCTGGAAAAACTGGGCTTTAACCTGCCAAAAGCTAAAGCTAGACCTATCTCTTTCACCATGCACAAAACTAAATTCACAATGGATTTGAGACTTAAACACTAAAACAGAAACAATAAACCTGCTAGAAAACGGTTAGGTAAAACTCTTGGAGACATTGGCTTAGGCAGAGACTTCATGAATAAGACCCCTATAGCACAAGAACTAGCAGAAAGAATCAACAATTGGGAACTCATCCTACTAAAAAGCTTCCTCACAGCAAAAGAAATCACTGGCACCGCTAAAAGACAACCAACGACATGGGAAAAAGTCTTTATTAGCTGTTTGTCAGACAAAGGGCTACTATCTACAATATACAAGGAACTTAAACCAGTCTCTCAAAGTTTAAAGATCCAATTAAAAAATGGGCATCTGAAATGAACAGACACTTCTCAGAGGCAGAAGTCAAAGCAGCCAAGAAGCATATGAGGAAATGTTCAACATCACTGGTCATTCTAGAGATGCAGATGAAAACAACACTGAGATTCCATCTTGCTCCACAAAGAATGGCTGCTATTACAAAAGCAACCAACAATAAATGCTGGTAAGGCTGTGGGAGAAAGGAATCCCTCTCTACTGCTGGTGGGATTGTAGACTTGTGCAACCATTATGGAGATCTGTGTAGAGATTCTTCAGAAAACTAGGACTAGAGGTCCCATTCGACCCTGCTATTCCCCTGCTAGGAATATACCCAAAGGAATTAAAAAAAATCATATTGGAAAGACAGATGTACACCCTTGTTCATAGCAGCTCAGTTTGTGATAGCCCAATATTGGAAACAACCCAAATGTCCATCAACTGGAGAGTAGATAAAGAAGATGTGTGTTTTTTTAAAACGGAGTATTACTCTGCCATAAAGAATGACACGATTGATTCATTTATGTGCAAATGGATACACCTGGAGGACACACTAGTAAGTGAAATAAATAGAACACAGATATGCAAATATGGGATCTTTTCTTTGATATAAGTATCTATAGAAGTAAAGGAGCTCTAGAATGTATGATAGTCTTTGTAGAATGGGAAATATCCAAAAAGAACTTGGTGTGGGAACATAATGAAGGGAAGGAATAAAGATGATTTGGAAAAAAATAAAAGTGTATGTATATAGGGGGTGGGGAGGGGGTGGGTGGGCAGGGATGCAGGTAAGAATGAGAATTGACCTGTGTCACACATTGGTACAAATTCCCCAATGTTGTGTGTGATAGTGAGCTGTGTATATAGTGTACCAATACAGTTTACTGAATAATGCAAAAGAAATTTAAAAACGTCCAACCACGGATCTGGCTTTGTATTGACCAAGTGTGCTGCCACGGCTAGGATTCCCAGGGCTGTCTTCGCATCTGTAGCCTCTCAGGGCCACAGAGCGTCCTTTTCTCATGTGATAAACTCCCAGCCAGCAGGACCGCCTCCATCCTGGTAGGGGGTCAGCTCCCCTCTACCCATGCCCAGCCGAGGGGAGCTCTTTGGCATTCTGTAGATTATTCAAACACCTCGGTGCCGCCTCACACTCAGGGGACCTCACCCCTGTGCTGCTGCAGGGCAGGCTGGGGCCGCCTGGAAGTTGCTCTGCACCCGCCACCCCCCGGGTGTGGACATGGAGGAGCTCTGCTGCCGGCTGCATGACGCCAGCTGCGGGATGTGGACCGCTTCGGTCCTCGTCAGGTGAGAGAGAGCAACTTTGACAGGCTTCCGGGCCTTAGAGTCAGAGTTTGCCTCCTCTCCCTAGGCTAAACTCACATTTACCTTCAATATAAATTTTAAAAGTGCAGAAAGACTTAACACTATTTAGAAATTTGCACAGATATTGGCCATTGTGTTTGTCTTTTTCAGCCATTTTCAATAATGTTTGCACATATGCCTACATACTTTGAGCTACTTTGGTTTATATAAGGGTTTTGAACACAGCTAATAGAAATGCATTATTTATGATAATTTGATCAATAAGTGTGAAAAGAAGGTAATTCTAGCAATTAAATTACTTCAAAAAAGCAACTGTCATTCATATATGTATACGGTATGTGTATTTGAGAGTGACTGTGTCCTCTAGAAAAACTCTTTTGAAAATATTTCTGGAGATTAATGAGTCCTCCCCTCCCTCCTTTTGATACTGGGGATTGAACCCAGAACTTTGCACTTGCAAGGCAGGTGGTGAACCACTGGCATTAACGAATTATGTAACAAGTGGCTCAGGGTCTCAATAGTATAAAAAATTGGCGGATGTCATACCTATTATCTCTTGACCCAAATTATACATTCTAAATCAGGGAAGACTTATGCTATATTCACTCATTTGCTCAGCATGTGTTTATTGTCTTCCTCGGGGGCACTAACTTTGATAGGTCTTGAGAAAATATTACAAGATAATGCCGGGCTCAAAAATAAAACCCAACTCATAAAATTGCAGAATTTTAAGTTTGGAATAGGCTTCAGAATTTTTACACCAGTGCCCAGTCACAGGGATTTGCCAGAGATCACAGAGATCCTGTGGGCTTGGCAGGCAGCAAGCCAGCTGGCCCGGCACTGCATTCTAGCCGTGGTTCCATGAATGGCAGTGACATAAAAAGCAATTCTCTTTAAAGTGTCAAAACATAGGAAATAATAAAAAAGTTACAGGAGATAAGAGATACACGTAGGTGGTCCTTAGATGGGAGAGGCCCGGGAACAAAGTAAGCTCTGAACTGAGCCCAGAAATGGTTTAATATAACTTTCATCTGTAAGGTAAAAAGTGAAGGACATTTTTATTAAAAGGGACATCAGAAAAAAAGTTGTCTAGCATCAGGAATGTAGTTAATGTACACCGGGTCGGTAGGGTGCCGGACAGAATTAGAGATTAAATTGCTGCCCAAAAATACAAGTAGATAATAAAAGCAAAAGTTAAAAAAGATAGTAAGTTTGTGAAAGTGTCAGGAAAGTATGATTTCCCCTGGTTTTACAGAGTTAATGTGGCTGTGAAATCCTTCTAAATAAATAGGAAAGTTTAGACACTCAAGAAGCCAAGGTCAGCAAGGAATAAACACTTGTTATCTGCACCAGTTAACTTTTGCTTTGGCAAGAGTTTGAAGAGTCTCTCTGAACTGCCCTCCTTATCATTTCCTGTCCCACCTGACCAGAACTGACTCCAGCTCACTGGTGGAGTCTCTTCACAATGGCTTGAACTGATACTAATAGTGATTACCATTTATTGAAAATCTACTGTGTATGTGGGCACTGTGATAGGAGTTACAATGTTTCTTGTACTGGAGAAGGTGTGTCTTGTCAGGATAGACGCATGCCTTTTGCTTTTTCTAGCTAGAAAGTAAAAGCTGTCCATCATCTCTCTGGAGAGAGGAAGTGGGGAGGACATTTTGTACCTCATCTCGAGAGTAACTCACCTTGGAAACTGACTCATATTTGTGCTTTGGAGCTGTCATTTCCCATATGAAAAGATAGTTGTAATAAGGCCAGAACTGACAAGTGGTGTTTTGATGTAAACAATGAACAAATGAACAGATCAATAAATGCTGAGCAAGGCATGCTTCACCTCAGATTATATTGACTTACTGCAAAAATAATGGGGAGCCAAAATGAAAATGTGTTATGCTTTATCTGAGTTATGGTCATAGCAATATATAAGGTAATAGATTAACTCAGATAAGATGCTGTGAAAGAAGCATCAAGAATATGTCTGAGAAAATCAATTTGCAAGCACATTCTTGAAATAAAGTTTCTGAAAAACAATCAGCACACTTTACGAAAGAAAAATACCTGTCATAGTTACCTGTAATAGAAGGCCATGATGGACAAGAGCTACATTTTTATTTCGAGTAAGGAGTTGACCTTGTGTGGAGGTCACTTTTGAGCTGTCACTATTCTGAGGCATGGAGTTGATGTCCTGGGGGACTGAATTTAGTACACACATGGGGGTGGTAGATAGTGCCATTTGGCCGGGTCTTGCGGGTGAGTGAGAGATGGTGAAATTGACCTTAGCATGTGTGGTGAATACTCAGCCTGTACCATGAACTGCTTGGTTTCCGCTTCAGACCAGAGTGGAAGACATGTTCTCAGGATGCGCTTTACCTGGGAGGAATCAAGACTGCGACACCAGGGACAGGCTATCAATGCCCAGCTGTGTACTGGGTCTCCTGTGTGGATTCACTTCTGCATTTTCCTTGGCACCTATTGCTTGCCAAGGAATCTTTTGTACTCCTGACTCTGCCTCCAGATCTGCCTCCTGAGCACTCAGCAGGCACAGCACTGCTGAAAGAGATCCCCAAAGCAGCCAGTAAGATGAAATCTGTAGCCTGGATAACATGGCACCTCGCTGGTAGCGAGGTCTGTCTTTTGGACGGCAGCATCCTGATGCTGGGCCTCGATTCACAGCATAAAGTAGTCATCCAGTCACTAAAACTTTCCTTGATAATGACACAGAAGTATTTTTCAAAGAAGACACGGGGTGATAGACTATACGGAGGTGATAAGATATACGGAGGACCAAACTCAAGACAGTGTTTGTTATCATCAAGCTAAAAATGATTGAGTGCTGAGGCAGGACTGTTAGGCCAAAGTCAGTACCTGGCTAGTAAACCCACACCCCCTTCCTGGCGGGGGGGCACTCCGGAAACCACCATTCCTTGGGCCTCTTGCAGCCCCTGGTAGTCTGTGCTTCGTTCTGAAGAGCTGGAACCAGCCAAGGCCTCTTCCTGGTAAGACAGTAGGACTCCTCGGATTGCAGGCACTTCTCTGTTGCTCTCAGGTTGATCACGGAAGTTTCTTTGAAGCATAACAATGTTGGGGGTATCTCCGGCATAGATATGAGGAAAGGACTTGATATCAAATGATCTGTCATTACAAGTTACAAGAACCATGATGAGAGACTTAGGACTGGACTTGGGAAGTGCTGGAATTGAATCAAAGGAGCTAGACAGTTAATATGCAAAAGGTCGAGTACGCTGCTCTGGAACATACTGTCAGGATACAGACTTACTCTGTAACAAGTGGCAGGAGCAGCCACAGAAAGGACGGTTCCTAGAAGGCTGAAGAAAGCAATAGCCACCCTTGAACAAAGTGAAAATGAGCAAAGTGCTGTGAGAGGAGGCAAAGGAAGGGACGAGAGAGCCTGAATACACATGCCTTAGACTGAATACGCCGTGTGCCGAGAGCCCCACGAGGGGACGCGGAGTAAAGCTGGGAGGTGCCCCGTCACCTGAGCCCGCCGGAAGCCAGGAGGAGGGGCTCAAGCCCACTCCAGCGTTCAGAGGCGGCTCTCTGAGAGGAAGGGCTTGTGGGCAGAGACTGTAACAGAACTTGCCTTTTTAACCAGTAATCCGAAGAAAGGTAACAATGGTCACACTCGCTGTGGAGAATGGGCACGTGTAGGGAACATTCTTTTTTTTTTTGCTTTTTGAGACAGGGTCTTGCTTTGTAGTTCAGGCTGGTCCTGAGCTCACTATGGTGCCCAGGCAAGCCGCTGCGAACTCAGCAATCCTCCTGTCTCTGCCTCCCGAGTGCTGGGATGACAGGCTCGTGAGCCGCCACGTCCAGCACTTAGGGAACATTCTTGATCGTTTTCAATACTTTCACCTCCCCAGTCTTCTCCATACCCCGGATCCTCTTCTGAATCTCCACCAACTCTGCCATTTTGTTCCTGGCATCTCTCTTTTATTTTAGACTGTTATTTATTTGAATTATGATATTTAACTTTCTATATTTGATGTGTTTTATTTAATATTATAATCTCAAATACCTTCCACTTTTCTAAAAATAGCATGATTTTGTTTTGCTTTATGGCTGAAAAATATTACATAGTGTATATGCACCATATCTTCTTCATTCATTCATCTGTTGATAGACCTCTAAGGTGTTGTCTTTATGGATTAAATCTCTGTTTAGTTTAGATATTAACCCTCTATTAGAAGAGTAGCTGGCAATTCCCCCCCTGTTCTGTAAGCAGGCTTTTCACACTACTGACTGGTTCTTTGGTTGTGAAGAAGCTCTTTGGTTTGATCTGATCTCACTCGATTCCGGATGTTATTTCCTGTGTTATTAGAGTTCTGCACAGGAAGCCCTTGCCCTTGCCTAAGGCTTCAAATGTTTCCCCACATTATTAGAATCTGACATGTCAAGGTAAGACATTATAGAAGTAAAAACATGATTAATGCTCATATGCAGTTGCATGTACGCCCCCCCACCATGTCCCACTTTCTAAAAGGGAAAGGAAAAGGTAAACTTTAATGGTAGTATTTATGCACAAGAAAATAAAGGAGAGAGTAGAGAAAGTTTAGACTCACAGTGGTGGTGAACCTATGGCATCCATACCACAGCTGGCCATTTCTGTGATTGAAAACTCTCTTGGTGTTTTTCTTTTAAGGTAAAAGATTGCTTTTCTACAATAAAATGTCAGTATTAGAGTTTAACTTCAATGTTGGCATTTTGTGAAAAGTAAGTGGTTTTGGCTTGCAGTTTGGGCCTTCAGGCTCTAAAAATTTTGCCATCCATGGTTTACAGGGTGTGCAATATAAAGTCAGGAAAGAAGCTGATAGGCAATGATTTAAATGGATATGAGAGGGCACAGGGTGAGATCAAGTTCGATTAATGACATAACAGAAACTCTACTGTAGCGCACCCTATACCCTATGAAACCACCCTTGGTTTGGGAGAGCCTAACTTGATGTGGCAAGATACAACAGAAGTGAGGAAAGGAAAGAAAAAGGTAAAAACAACAGCAAAACAAAGAAAAAGAAAAAGAAAAAAAGAAAGCTTATCTGTATAGGGCAGTGGGGGTGACAGAGAGTACGAGGAATAGGAAAAATCAGAATCAACATGTATCTTGTACAGGTACAAATTCTCAATGTTGAATGTGATCATAATGTATATTTAAAGAGTACTGAAATATTTAACTATGAAAAATTAAAAAATAGAGGTAAAAGCAATGGCTAGCACCTGTAAGCTTTTACAACACACACACACACACACACACACACCTCCTTCAGAAAGAAACATCAAGACAAGAGAATATTAAAAGTTCCAATGTTGCTTCTCATGAAGGCCTTCACGTTGGAGTCTAAATTAATCAGAGTCCTCCTCTTCTCACATCCAATAGGAGAGGCTGGGGGAGGAGGGGTGAGCTCCATTCCTCTGGGGCTCCAGCTGGGGAATTAGGTCCACCGGTAACTCAATTAATTCTAAACAACTGATTCAAGCTCTTCCATACCTGGGAGTGAGGGAGCCGGAGAACTCAAGTTCACTCAGATTCTTACCGTAAAGCTAGTCCTTAAGAAGAATGAATCAAAACATATTCTAGATTAGTAACTAGAAAAATACAGGGAAGAGGAGAATGGAGAAAATGTTCCAAAGAAGATAAATATCAGGAGTAAACAGTCTTGATATACAAAGAAAGAAAAATAGTAAAGAGTATGAATGTGTTCTTCACCTTGGGGTGAACTAGAGGGAGGAAGCAGCAGATTTAGTAAGTATTAATTTTTTTTTTTTTTAGACAGGGTCTTGCTTTGTAGTTCAGGCTGGCCCTGAGCTCACGACGTAGCCCAGGCAAGCCTCAAACTCAGCAATTCTCCTGCCTCTGCCTCCCGAGTGCTAGGATTATAGGCATGAGCCACCACGCCCGGCACTGTGGTATGTGGTACTGATTGCTGGTGGGTGTGAGTCACCACGCCCAGCGTTGTATGTGGTTACTGGGATCAAACTCAGGACCTTGCGCTTGCAAGGCAGGTGCAGGAACCACTGAGCTAAATCTCCGGCCCAGTAAGTATTAAATTTAAGACGAGTAAAAACATATACCTTTCATTATAAGGAACAACTATGTACTTCGAATGAATGCTATATTCAGAGAAGTCTGAGGCTGAAAATGTAGGTTTAAAATTCTGTCTAGATTCTAAATTGATGGATGATTAATCAATAACACTGAAAGTGTTGGAATTAATGCATTCATTTTGGAAATGTATAAAATGCTTTTGGATTTTCTTTCGGAAACAGAATGCTGTGTCATTCCTAGGGCAGGTGGAGGGGAGAGGAGCCCGGGTTTGTGTGTTCTTAGACATGGAAGCTCTTTTTAAGAGCTGAGTATCTTCAAATTCAATCCATGAGAGCAACTCAGGTATGGCAGATGCCACTGAAGATGGGAAAGGCTGGCAGTGCAGTGGGTGGGTGCAGAGGGCAGTGAGTTCAACCGGTGCTGAGCAGATCTTAGACAGAGGCATCTTCAGCTGCTGTCAAATTCTTTGTCCCTAGAAATGTCCAAGCAGAAGAGGTATAAATATATCAAGGGTGTTTTGGAAGAGTTTTAAACATTGGCATGAAGTTTAACTACATTCCTTGAAAACTTTCTATTCTAAGTGTAGAGAAGTGTAATTAGGTGTCTAACATGAGAGCTTATTTCTTCAGAGCTTATTATATGTTGGGGAATTCAAAAACAAAAAAGCACTAAGATATAGCATATACAAACTATTTTCAAAGTTTAAAATTGATATATAATATATGAAGATCTTTTTGTCAAAGAGACAGAAAATATATATAAAATCTGCAATGTTATCTGTAATGATGGAATTGTGGCCCTCGCTGAGAGTACTATACAGCAGAGAGTAATTTATAAAACAGAATATTCCCCAGCCATTCTTGAGTGTCTTTTAATGTCTTGCCTGATACAAAGACTTGATTTCTGGAGATTTTGTTGTCATTGTGAGATAATGGAGTATGCTGAGATTCTATTTTTAGTTAAAGTAAAACTGTTAGAAATACAATGAAATTTGTTATCTTTAGCTTTGGTTTTACTTTTTATCACATGTTTATGGGGAAGAGCTATAGAATTATAAAATATCTAGTGAAATTTTATTTAATATGAAAAAACAAAACTATAACACTATATTATGTTCACAAAACTCATACAAAATAAATTTTGTGACAGTATTTTAAAGCCTTTTTGAAAGCCTTAAAAGCCCCCAAAATTGTTTTCAAAATAATTTACAACACTTTATCATTTGTCATTACCTGAAAATTTCAATTTATGTTTACATTTCATGAAGATGTTTGTAGAAGACTAGATACAACTTAGATTTCAGTGATTGACTTCCGGAAATTATAAGGCAGAATGAATAGGTATGAATTTGGAAGCAATTCTGCTTCAGGTCATAAGGTTGAGGGGGGAAGAGAGTTTCTTTAGTTGTAAACATTGATAGGTAGGAAATAAATTCAATTAAATTCAACCAAAATTTGTTGAGTTTCAACAATTTGCTTTACACTGTGAGATACATATATTCAAGAACCACAAGTCTAGCAGTTAATTATTTAGTTTGGGAAATAAAATTCACCTTTATAAAGAGAAATATAATGATGTCATGGAAATAATATGGTTTTTATTGCATGATTTTGTTGAAAATAAAGTTTATATGTGGGTCAAGTATGACTTATTCCTACTTGGACAGAACTTTATTTATTGCTTTTGTCAAGAAGTTTTAATGCTTCTTATAACTGAGAAATTATGAAGAGTATTTCCATGTTTGGGCTGGATTAGTTGGCCAGATACAGAATAATAAATATCCAAGAACCTTCTGGTAGAGACATCTAAGTGAACTGATTAAGACAGAGAGCTACATGCATTGAATATAGAGCAAAAATTTAGATGTCAGTAAAAATCTGCCCAACATTAACAGATTCAGAAAGACTAGTGGAAAGATACAGTGTTTAATATGTCTTTCCCTTGTAGATCACTCCTGCTTTATTGTTGCTGATGCTTCATTAAGCCTCTTAATTGAATAGCTCCTCTGCTTCCTTGTGTCACTTAGCTGCATTTCTGTCCTGCTTCTATGAAGTACCAGTATGAACTTCCTCATTCTGGGCAATCTTACCTCTGAGGTCTAGAACTCACCACTTCTCTTCTGTTCCCTGATTGTGATCTTTGTATTCTGTCCTCTCTCTTAGTAATATGTGTATCTCAGGTTGGGCCTGCTCTCTGTTTCCAAAAAGTAGGATTAGTTTGTTTGGTCAAAGATACCTTTAGATTTTTTTCTGTCATTGGTTGACGGTTCACTTTGAATTGTGAAGACATTTTATTTGCAATGTTTATTTTCCTAGAAAAAGATATATTGGGTCACACATTTAATGCTACAAAAAGTAAGTAGTACCTTATGAGAATGGAGTTATTGGTCTTATCCCTGCTGACTTGAGTGGCCATTCTTGCTTTGAAAATAACATTTTTATATGCTGATTCATGAAACTGACTTAATAAAAGGTTCTGCTAGTCAGTACTATATCCTGTGGCATTTGTGGTCTTTTTAAGTGTTTTATCAGGGCTTGTCAATATTTAGATTATAGGGGCCATGTTAGAGTTGAGCTTTTCTTACATGCAATGCAAGTTATGAAGCACACTAGGATTCTGTAGCCAGGTCCTCTTAGGAGCAGCAACATTTAGTGCCTTAACCATCTAGTTATGCTTTAAAAATCTGTTCTTGAATCATCTACTCTTGGAGTAGAAATGAGTTACTGTAAGTAAAGAAAAAATAGTTCTGACAGAAAATAAATAAATTTTATAGTCAGTCTTATTAGATGAGCCACACACTGTATGCACAGTATCTATTTACTAGTGACAGTCAAAGTGGAGTATACAGGTACTGGATACATTTAATCGTGGTGCTGACCGTTTTTCCCTGTGTTCTGCTTATTTGCCAAAAAGTCATGTGGATGTTTTTGTCTTTGTGTTTGTTTCAGCCAATGGGAGAGACCAGCAGGAGATCAGTGTAGAGGAGAAGACAGGGTCTTAGTGTTTCCCACAGTCTTTCATTGTCTTGTCTTTCTGCTTTGAATTTGTCAATCATGGTTCTACCATTATAGTTCCTGTCAGGTTGCTCAGCATTCATCATCCGAAAATCTCCCCGGGACTCACAAATACCTTGAGATTCCCTGCTCCCTTTAACTCTAGGGATTGTTTTTTATTTACTTTCTCATTGCTGGAGAAAAAATACTCAACACCCACAAGTTAAAAAAGGAGAGGTTTATTTTGGCTCACAGTCTGTAGAAGTCTCAGTCCAAAGTCAGCAGGCTTCAAGACAGGAGGGCCAGAAAAGGATCATCACAGCAGAAAAACATTCCGTGGGATGGCAAGCAGCAAGCAGCAGGCAGCAAGCCTGCCTTTCCCTTTTTATTCCATCCAGGGTGCAAGGTCATTGGTTGGTGCCATCTGTACCCAACGCAGGCCTTCTGTTTTCAGTCAGTCCAATCAGCCACACTTTAGAACTATAGGGATCCAATCAGTGGGCTAATTGTTATCACATACCCATACTTTATATTCACACACAGTGGATCTAGGCACCTCCAAAAAAGCCCCACCTAAGCACATGAGACTTTGGAAGGACATCTGGATACAAGCCTGTACAGATTGCCCTGGTTCCCAGCTGTTAATCCCCAGGTGCTCACCACTGCTAGCTGGAGATTCCCCTTGAATCTGTGCACACCTAAGTTCCTGTGAGTAATATTTAGAATTACCACACATTTCTTAGAAAATCCTTAGCATTAAAGTCTTAATTTTCATTTACATTACAGGGAATTGAAGAAAAGCTGAAATGGGTAAAATTTTGGAAAAAATAGCCTCATATCAACTTAAAATATAATGACTTCATGAGATATATTAGGACTTCACCATGTGTGTGTGTTCACACCGTGGAAAATAAAAATAATGGAGCCTATTTAAGGATATTAAGAGCTAAGTGATCGTTCTGGCTACCTGATTATCATAAAGCTATATGATGTGGAGCATAAGTCAGTTAAATAATAATTACCACTGATTTTGTTTGATTTGGTTTGAGTAGAACTAACTCCAGTGATCTGTAAGGGTAGATGGAATCTGTCACCATCGTATAAAGTCATAAAGTAATTGTTGACTTATTCACCCAGTCTGCATAATTCACCGGTTCAGGTGAATGCAGGTGAGGCGAGTATGACAAAAGCTGACTGGGTTTCTGCATTGCGCCATTCCCGAGTGGAGATAACCCAGTAGTCTCAGTCTAAAAATCACCTTGTTTTTTGGTTCTAACATCTCAAGAGCTCATGTAAATTGGCAGCATACAGCTCTAATTCTATTTGAATTACTGAGAAGCAGTGTGACAAGGTTTTGCAAGTCTAAAGTCACACCCAGATCACAGGTACTTATAAATAGAGGACTTTTGGCTTGGACTGTAACCGTGGTCAGACAGAAATGCTCTCTGCTCAGTCATCGTCTCTGGAATGTTAATAGTGTGACATGCACCGTCCTTAGACGGCATCTTACCTTCGAATCGCTTTGACTACCTCAGGCAGATTCTAAGAGCCCCAGGCAAAGAGGGAACCATCTCCTGAACCAGCACAGAGCAGAACCGTTGCCTCTGTGTTGCAAACAGTTTCAGAGGGGAAACTGCAGAGACTCTCATCCGAATCACATCAGCTGAATAGTAAAACCAGTTGTAATGGGGCTAAAATAAACTCTTCTTAAAATGTTCTTAATTTCTCTTGACTGATACCATTAAAATTGTTTTCCCTTTTCTGCATACGTCTGGACAGGGTGCTTGAGGGTTCCTCTGTCTTTCTGCTTCTTGCCTGCTATTTTTCTCTCCGATTTATAACGTTAGGCTTATGGTGCAGACTCTCTGTCCCCCCATTCAACATCTGTCCCCTTTTTATGAGACCCTTCAGAGAAACATGACTGGAAAGAAATATTTCTATCGTAATAAATGGCTAACCTGCCTGAGACACGAAGATATTCCCCATACATGAACTACGTTTTAGAAATGAATGAGTTATTCTAATTTGCAGTTGTCCTTGAAAATTAATGGTATGCAATTAATAATATGCTAATTCATTTTATTCTCTGTTCCATATGGTATTGGCTTGGGTCTCATGTTAAGTTTGCCCTTCTTAAAATGATTTAGAAATAATTCCCTGTTACTGAGAAGTGCTAAGTAAAAGTCAAGCACTTCACTGGATAGAGCCATATACAGAAAGCACAGAGATGGGTTTTGCTTATATATTTATTGTGCAATTTGGTATGCTGCTCACTTTTTAAAATGTTGCCCTCTGAAAGGTAAAACCAACTCTTTCATATTAATTGTAGAGCTTCCTTCACACAACACTGGCCCAGCATACAACCCCGTGGTAAGAGACTGCTAACAAATGTGGGGTACGGAGGCATCGTGTCACTCCAGATCTCAGGGATGACCTTGTTTCAAGGACCCAGTCTCAAGCGTGGTCTCATGTTATCTGAAAAATTCAAAGTCTGTTCGAAGCCATTGATAATTGGCTTTTTGTTTTCCATGGAGATCACCAGGCCACATACACTGCTGGTGCCTGCAGTGTCGAGGACATTGTGGGGTCTTGTCGAGTGTTTTTCTGCTCCTTATTTAAGTGGATTTGAAAATGGCTTCTCTTGGACTTTTAGTCACGTTCCTACTACTAATTAAGTAGTTTTATCTCCCTTTATTTTGCTTTTCATTTAAGGTTTTAGTTTCTCAGAGGGATTAATTAAAGGGTGGATGGGGAAGGAGGAAATGGGGTGAAAAGGAATGAAGATGTTTTATGTACCTATACCAACTCTATACGAAGGACATAAGCATTACTCCCTGCAAACATGAACTAACACAAATGAAAATAATCAGCTGGCACATATTCTTACAGAGGGTGATGTTTATAGTATTAACTAACAGCGCATGGGTATTGGCACCAGCTGCAAACATCTGGAATAGCTGTGTGGAGCAAAGCAGATGAATAGCTTTGCTTTGAAGCTAGGACTATCTGGTTGAATGCGGAGAGTGAGGGGTCCTGGGCCTACTACTGAGAGCGCCTTCTGGTCCCCATAGCTCTGCCTCCCTCTGCCTCAGCACCACTGGTGGAGTGCACAGCCCTGCAGTCCTCCTGTCATGGCTCCTCAGTCCTCTCTCCTCCTGGACCTGCCGGAAGTGAGCTGCTTCTGCCACTTTGTGGGTGGCGCTGTGTTTCCTCCTCCGTGTTTCACTGAAATCACCTACTGCAATGGTTCTCCTGGAGAAGATTTCCTAGAGAGCAGAGATCTTACCAAGGAAGTTTTGACTGGATACAGGAAGGCCACTTATTGTATGGTAGTATCAACAAGTTTTCTGCGAGAAAGACAACTGGCCCAGAGGCATTCAGGCCTCTGTGAAGCATGAAGAGACATCTTGTGAAAGGCATCTGTAGTGGAGCTCGCGGGTTTGGAGTGTGTGCCCCGCCCCCCGGGAGATCTCACAACCAGCTTGTAGAGAAACACAGCGCAGGAGGTGGCACTGAATTCCCATGAGGGATCTGCCCTCTCTGGCATTTACAAGCGCACTGAGTTTGGGCTCCATGTTGCTTTTCTGGGGGCTCATTAGCTGACTTGTCTTTTCCCATCAATCATTTGGAACAAAGTGCAATTAATTGTTTTGACCAACTTTTGTTAAACTTCTTTCTTTCTCCCAGGTTACCAAATTTGGACCCTTCTGGGTTTTGGCCAGCAAATAACCCCTTCTGTAACTGAGACTGCTGAGGACAAGCTGACCGAAGGGAAACACACATCTATCGATCAGCTGGGTCATCCTGCCGCTGGCTCTCTTGTATTTAATTCATCCTGGGTGATTCTGATAGAAAATTCCATTCTATAATCTTGAGATGTCTGCACCTCTGAGGGCAGCTCTTCTACCCTTCTGCTAGCTCACCTGCCTCATACCATGGCGCTCTGTGAAAGGTGGCACGATGCTTCTGGCCACCCTGTGACAGGAGTGCCCAAAAAAGAGCCAATGCGAAGTCACAGATTGTAGTCCCGGCCAGGTGCCCATTGTTCCTGGGCCTGTGAAGAGGGAGACATCACGGTGAGTGATGGAGCCGAACTGCTCACCTCACGGCCACCAGGACACACAGAAGAGCTGCGTTCACGCCAGGTTTCCTCTCCCAGACCCGCCAACTAGGAAGCTGTACAGGGCTCAGTCCACTGGTCATGATGCGCACGATCCACTCACGGCTCAAAGGCCCTGCCTCTGCTTTGAGGACCGAACTTTCAATACATGAAGATACTTCAGATCCAACCCATAAGCTTTTATAAACAAAGGTTTCCCATACTTACATCTGGGTTTGATTTTACTTGCTAATTACAATGGAAATGTAGTACAAGTCACATACACAATTCAAAAATTTCCAAAACTTGGAGTGAAAAATCTTTTGTGGAGGTAAAATTAAATTTTTTTTTTTTTGGTGGTGCTACTGGGGATTGAACTTGGGCCCTTGTGCTTCCAAGGTAGGTGTGGTACCACCTAAGCTAAATCCCTGGTCCAGGAAAATTAATTTTTTTTTTTCTTTTTGAGACAGGGTCTCGCTTTGTAGTTCAGGCTGGCCCTGAGCTCACTATGTAGTCCAGGCAAGCCTCGAACTCAGCAGTCCTCCTGCCTCTGCCTCCCGAGTGCTGGGATTATAGACGTGAGCCACCACGCCCAGCACTGTGGTATGTGGTATTGACTGCTGGTGGGCGTGAGTCTCCATGCCCAGCATTGTATGTGGTTTCCGGGGATTGAACTCAGGACCTTGCGCTTGCGAGGCAGGCGCTGGAACCACTGAGCTAACCCTCCGGCCCCAGGAAAATTAATTTTAATAACCTACTTTTATCCGTGATATTAAAAATATCACTTCAGCTTGCAGTTGACATAAAATAATTATTGGACTCTTTATATGTGTTCTTTGGATATATTTTGAAATCCAGCGTGTGTTTTTATAATTGCCAAACATCTGTGGTTGGATTGGCTACATTTCAAGTGCTCACAACATAGCTGATCTTTGAACAATACAGAGTATTTGTCCAGCTCCCAGGAAAACCTGTTTCCCCTCTAGGCTCAGTTTCTCTTTTTCCTCCTTTTTTTCCTCTACTAAATTTTTATATTTTTAGTTTTCAGATATCACCAGAAGGAACAGGTTTTCTTCTCTGTCTTACATATCTGAGTTCTCTGACATTAAAGAAGAATAAGAGTACAACTCCGCAGACAAAATTGTTTAACCACATCAAATTCTTTCAGCCAGAAAGAAGGAAGCATTAGTTGCTTACCAAAAATCCCCCAACCCAAAACAGAGGTGCTATCGCTACTCAACACTTATGCACAGAAACAATGAGGTAATTAACTAAAACGTCTAGGCCCACCCAAGTAAGTTAGACTGGTTGGATTCTCAGAATAAAATCTTGGGAACAAGCATTGGCGAGTTTGTATTTGACTGGAAAGTACCGGCATAGGTCTTACCTGAAGCTTTTGTGTGTTGTGTTCTTTTCAAAAATCATGAATACAATACCTGATACTTTACACTTGGGTGCACCCCGATCACCCTTCAAATGGAACAGTAGTTTGAAACTTCTCTCACTGTTTGGCAATGACTTGGAAATATCACTACACAGTCACTGAGAAAAGGGAATTGATGCTTTGGTGGCTCACGTGACTCTGCAGCTCTCCCCAAGTCCCGTCTGCTGTAACCACTAGCATGACCTTGTTTTCTGGCTGAGCACCAGGTTCTGGGCTTGGCTCCCCAGCAGCATGGGTGACAAGGCCAGAACTCTCTCTCCCTCTCTCTCTCTCTCTCTCTCTCTCGGAGCTCAGCTTCGGAATCTGTGCCCATTTGGACTGAGTCTCATTCCATTCTCCTGTTTTTAATTTCGGCTTTGGTAGAGCAGCATGAGTTTAGGTAGCAGTGCTCAACACTGGGTGCACACAACTTAGTGTAAAGCTCAAGAATCTGCCACTTTAGAAAAGAGTATAAAAATAACCACACAACTATGGTAAGAATGTTATCACTACCAAAGTACAGTTGCTGTCAGTGTGGGCATCTCAGTGAGGGAGAATCATTTCACTGGGTGTCGAAAGCACAGAGAAAAGCTAGAATGTGGCAGGTACATCTGAGATGATATTTGAGGCACAGAAGAGAAAAGGAAAGGCCTCAGCAAGGAGTGAGATGTGTCCAAGATAGCGAGCCACTAGGGTGGAGTGAAGAGAACGGCAAATAATTTTAACACTGTAAATGGGTAGGTTTAAATCTGATGGAAAGCCATTGCAGACAGTTGGAAACTTCCATTGTAGTCAACTGGCAACCAAAGGAGATACCGATAGGACATGTTGTAATACAATACAAAATAGGATGCATCTGTGACCTCAGAGAGGGTAGCAAATGGGTTTTAAAAGGAGTCCTGACAGAAATATGCAAAGGACACTTTAATTTGATTAAATATGCAAAAGATACTTTTATTTTACTCATCAATGTGCTGATTTCATTCTGCCTTTTCTGACACCTACCTGTTATTTTAATTTTTCAGTTCTTTCAACAAATGACTGAGGAGTTAAGAGGTGGTTCTGTGTGCGTGAGGAATGAAAAGTGGATGAAAAGTGATTCCATCTGTTATGACAGACAAACTTTAGATACCCACGAGAGGTAATGAGTGCTCTTAAAAAACACAATCACATAACCATTATGGGCATTCCTTCTGCAAATAAATGTACAGGGCTTATTGTCATTGTCTTTGGTATCGCTTTAATCTGTGTATTTGTGGATATCAGGCCAATCAGAAAATAAAGAGTTCACTATTTACCTCAGGGAGACACTAAGAACATGGACACAGAGTGGAGATATATCCGAAATATGCCCACAGAGAGACGACTCAGGCTACGATGCTTACACTTGGAGGTAGGAGGTAGTACACAGCCCAGGGTGTACTTGTTTAAATATATAAGGGAATGAAGTTCTGAAAAGTACTATAGCATATAAGAACCTTGAAATTATTCACTAAATGAAAGAAGCCAGGCATAAAATTCTACTCATTGTGTGGGTCCATGTGTCTAAAATGTCCAGAGCAGGAAAATCTATAGAAATAGCAAGATTGATGATCACCGGGACTAGAGGGAGGAGAAACGGAAGCAGCTGCTTGATTAGAAGATGCCATCTTCCTTTTCAAGGGGATGATGTTTTTCTGGGCTTAGGTGTGAGAGCTAGTTACTGCACTAAAAAGTACCAAATTGTACACTTTAAAATGTTTAACACTGCAAGTTGTGTCTCAATTTAAAAACAAAGAAAACTGAAGAATTAGGCAGTCACAAATATGCTGTGCAGGGCTGGAGATTTACCTCAGCAGCACCCTTGCCTGCCTTTCAAGGTCAAGAGTTCAATCCCTGGTAAGCCCAAAAAACAAACAAAAAAACCCCCCAACAAAACAAAACAAATACACTGTACAAAAAGATGTAAATATAGTGTTTACATACAGCACACATAGGAGAAAATAAAACTTATCCACACAAACATGTACCAGAGATGCACAGGGAAATGAGAGAAAGATACACAAATGCACAGGAAGTGGAAAGAGGCAGAGAACATGGGGGTTCCAGAGCAGATGGGGAGGCGCAGTGATACCCCTGAAAGATTCTAGCATCATGTAAACAGGAGCTTAGTTTCAAGTAAATCACTTAATCATGCAGGACTGACATCTTCCAAAGTAGATTTAAGCTATTTAAAAGGTAGCTACTTTTTATTAGGCCATGAAGATGATACAGAACACAACATGATATTTGGCCTCCTCCTCCAATTTGTTATTGAATAAAAGAAAATGTGAAAGGTTGCAATGGAACTGTGGGGCTTGTTGGAATACGTATTTATGTAGTCATACTGAGATGCTTGGCTTTAGTGTGCATGACATCACCTTGTGAGTGAATCACCAGTGTATCAATACAGTGTGGAAAAGAGAAACGTTTTTCAGGAATAGATTTAACTAATTTCCTGTACACAGTACTGAGCTTTGATTTTTTTTTTTTTTTTTTTTGAGACAGGGTCTTGCTTTGTAGTTCAGGCTGGCCCTGAGCTCACTATGGTGCCCAGGCAAGCCGCCGCGAACTCAGCAATCCTCCTGTCTCTGCCTCCCAAGTGCTGGGATGACAGGCGTGAGCCACCACGCCCGGCACTGTGGTATGTGGTATTGATGGATGGTGGGCGTGAGTCACCACGCCCAGCATTGTATGTGGTTACTGGGGATTGAACTCGGGACCTCGCGCTTGCAAGGCAGGCGCCAGAACCACTGAGCTAAATCTCCGGCCCTGAGCTTTGATTTTGTTCCTAGTAGAAAGTAGTTTTGTTATTTCAGTTGATAACCTTTTCCCAATAAAGGAATGTTTACATGCATTGTAGCCTGCTATTCATTTTTATAAGAGCTTAATAAGCATGAAATCCTTTGGGTTTCTGCAACTGAAAGTTACCAGATGTTCTGTTCAAGGGCGGTGTGGGTAGGTGGAATGGAACGTGGTGGTGCTGTTCGTACATTTGTGAAAGGAGCCGGGTGTCCTGCTAACCTAGACTAGTTCATGATCTCGGTCCTGTCTTGGTCTTCCTCCTTCTTATCGAATGGCCTCCCTTTCTAGATCTGGTGAATTCCACCTTGGTTCAGAACATACATGGCATCTCACCAGTGAGAGTTGAACGAAAGCAAGTTTAAATCTTACACACCGGGGCGGGAAGAAAATGCCTGTTCTCTACGCCAGGCTGGCTGCACCTCATCTTTCCAAGGTGAGGCACTTTATCACATTCCCGAAAGAAGGCTTCCAGCTTGGTGTCCTTATTATGAACGAGGCCCTCTTCCTGTTCACAGGGGTGCTGGAAGCCACCTTTTCTTCAGCTTCACTCCTTTTCTTAGCCTCTTTTATCTCTCTCACTTTCATCTTATGCTTTCTGTTTGGCTTATAAAATGAGTAAGCTGCAAGCAAGGAGGGGTAAAGGCCGTGACTCAGGCAGTGACCAACGAAGCTTCTATAGCGTCTGCATCTTTTGATAGGTTGCAAAGTAAAACATAAAGGTACTGTCATTTCCATGGGAAAGATGAAAGAATTTTGAAAGAAAATAACTATATGCCCAATTAAGATGGTTAAAATTAATGTGTAAAAGCTGGACATGTTTGATGAGGGGCAGGATAGACATTTGATAAAGGAAGACGGGCATAAACTCAAGCTATCTGTAAGTTCAGGACCAAGAACTTTCAGTGACATGGGAAAATGCCCTTGCTGTGGAACACCTGCTTTAATCCACGAAGCTCTCCGAGCCACGAAATGGGAGTGGTATGAAAACATTCATGGAATAGATGGGAGGAAACTGGTTTCTCCTTGACTGTGAGCATAGTCAGTCACCACTGAGTAGTGGGGTGTGTGGGTCATTGTGTGATGGACACAGATGTCAACTGTCACTTATTATCTGCAAAACTTTTTTTCCTCAGAGATGACTTTGGTGATTCACAACTTTACTCGCCCTCTTTCCTTCTCCAGGACCTCATGCTCCTGATGGTCTCCTGGATCCTGACTCCAGTTTCTGGTCTTCTTAGTGCTTCTACCATCTCTCTCCAGTGTTAGGACTTTGCAGAGTTTGGATCCTGACGCGATTTCTTCCCTGGGGTTTATACCCTCCCTGGGCGAGTTTCACTTCAGGGACTCATATACTGAAGTTCTCTGAATTTTGTAGACCCAGTTGTGTATGTGTGACTTTAATGGTCTCTATGAGTGCATGTGAGAAACTTGGTACAGGGAGTGTAAATACAATGTGAAAAAAGATGTAAGAAGCGGGACATAAATGGGGGAACTGCTAATGAATATTTATGTATGTTCCTGAACTATCAGAGAAATCTGAGGGAAGAGGACATGAGAAGTCATGCCCATCCTACAATCTGTGGGAGAACTGTTCAGCCCATTTGCTGTGATTTTCTCCAGCAAGAAGAAGAAGAAAAAATAAAGCTCCTACTTTTCTATTTCAGACTTTCGTGATGTACTCTTCTATGAAGCTTTACTGAGCATGACTTGTGTATAATTGCTCGGTGAGGGAATGAAGCCAGAAGTTTGTTTGACATGATTATGAATGATAGAGTGGATTTGAGTAGCATACGATCCTTTCTGGCACTGTGTAAACATGCATGCTTAATGATATTTTTCAAAGGTTAATGCATGTATTATGTAAGTATGGCTTACTGTAACGCTGAGCACATTTTCTCCAAGAGATGAAAAAGTCAGCTGCCATCTTATCAGCTCTGAAAGATAAAATTTCCAATACAAAATGGTTGAAGTACCATAAAATACATTTAATAATTTTAATTATGAAGGGAGCTCTCCTTTTTAATAAAATAACAGTTGTTGAGTTTATTGTCCTAACTTGACAATAATTTTAGAAAGGAAATATATTCCAATGATTCTTAATTTAAGAAGGGAGAAATTTCATCTCGCTCATTTCCTTTCTCTGGATTGCTTTTCCCAACAGGTGAAAAAACAATTAACTGTTAAGGTGACATCTTTTAAGTAAATGCTAACAGTTATTTGTTGAGTGGCTTCCGTACACAGACATTTGCCTGGGTATGATGGTATCCGCCTCAAAGCATTTTTAATATGTTTGAATCTGCTTTATATATGACTTGGAAGCTATTGTGAAGTCACCTGAAAGGAGACAGCTGGAGCCCTTGAACGCTGCTTTGGGGCCTTTGAAGAACAGTAATGGAAGAACATCTCCCAAGTGAGCAGAGAAATGGCCAGAGCCTTACACGATGTCATGGTCTTTGACGAGTATGAGGAACAAAATTAGGGCACTGGTAGCCACGTGCTCAGGGTTAAAGATAGGCCTCTCTGAATGGGGTCAGACTGGGGAGTCATCTGAATGCCCACTGAAGAGCAGTGTGACCACACGACAGAAGAGAGCTTACCGTTCCATCCACTCTTGACCTTGCCCAGGGGTCGATGATGTGGGATTGAAGTTAAGCATGGACGCGGGGACTTTGAATCCCTGAGAACGAAGGACTCCTGGCACCCGCTACGCAACGCCCCGTCCACGCAGAGCAGGGCTCGGCACCGAGTCTCTACCGAAGCGCTGCTCTCTGTGGCACACGGCGAGGCGGCTGGCAGTAGATCCTGTAGCACATCTGCATGTTAGCGGTGTTTATTTTGATTTGGAACAGATAGTACTCTGACTGAAAATTTGCCTTCCTTTTCTCACTTTTTCTTTCACACCTGCTACATGTGGACCTTGAGTTGACTTGGTCAACTACTGTCACTTCCCTGCAGCATTTCTTTTGGACAAGAGACTCATTTTACAGCAGGTGCAGTGCAAAAACAGGGTCATCATTGGGAAAGTCACTGGTTTTATCATGTTCTTATCACTTTGAGTGTCAGATTTGATAGGAGACTCCGCTTTGGTGTGCACTTGTGCAGTATTTTGCAGCTTGGGCAGCGGCCCTCAGAGGACAGCGTACAGCCCACGTCAGCCACCGATAGGTGATGTCGTTTCTCCTCCAGGCAGGAGTCAGAGGTGTGGGACTCAGACGAAGAATGGGAGACTTATGTCACCATTAGTGCTGGTAATGTGGTAGTGAGGATTTTCCTTCCCTTAAGTTTGGGTTCTAGTGGTCTGCTGGTCTTAGTTTCTAATCAACGAACCCTTCCACTGAGGTAAGAAATGACAGTGTGAACATGGAAGTTGGAGCTGCCCCTCTCCCCTCCTCCCATCGAGTCCTGCAGCTACCGGTCAACAGGCAGAGAAGATGGCTGCTGCACTGGCTATGACGGGTGATCCTGATTAGACAGGGAAATCGGCTTCTTACTCCACTGTGGGTCACACCCCTGCCTTGCGGGATCTTCTCCCTTGGTGTCGTTGGGTCCTGGGAAAGAGCCATTCAGAGGTCTCTGGAGAAGCGTGCCAGTCTGCCAGGCAGCTGCGTCACTGACCTGAATGCTGTGGGCTTGCGCAGGCGTGAGACCGAGGCTGTCCGTGGTGAAGGACGGGCGTGGGCTTGCTCGGTTTGTCCTTCTGTCGGTCCAGACTCATCCTCGTGCGTTTGAGTGTGCCCCGCCCTCGCCTCTCTCACAGTCACACTCACACACGTTTCCTGACCGATGACCATTGCTTTCAGGCTCAGCGGTACGTACACAGGGCAGGGTGGACTTTGAAACGCTACGCACAGACATCACATACTCATTTTGGAACAGAGAAGAGAGGAGAGGAGAGCTCTGAAGACTTTTCATGCAGGAGGGTGGCACTTCATGCTACCGCACGTTCAAGAAATAAATAATAGATGTGTGAAGCTTGCTACCTGCTGCATATTTAGTGGCTGCCATGCCAGGTATTGGCACCCAAGACAGCCACGAGCCCGGGGGCTCAGCACGCGCCGTGGGGCAGGGCTGAGTCACTCTGCCGCTGCGGGAAGCGCTCCGTGTGGCGAAGGCTTTGCTCTCCCGGCAACTGAGCGGCCCTCGCAGGACCAGCGGAGCTCAGACTTTCTAAGGTTGTGCCCACGTGGTTATCTGCGGCGTGACAGGGCTAACAAGCTGTGAAGACTGGTCTCCGGCGCTCGGTTTCCTCCCCTTGTCTCCATCCCTCCCCTCCACAGCTGCTTTCTGCCGTCTGTCTGCGCCACTGCCACTTCAGGCCACCGGGGAGTCAAGGGCCCAAGTCCGTGGACACGGATCAGTCTCTGTTTATTTGCCATTAATTTTCCATTTGACATGATCGCTCATTGCCTTTTCCTTCAGATTTTCCCTACACCGACACTGCTCTCTCTCCTCACTTCCCTTTGATTCCTGCTTTTTCTCAGTCTGTTCTATTTTTGTTCTCAGTGTTTGTTCAGCAGCATCTCAAAGCACTGCAGATGGCAAGAAGGCAAATTTATCTTCTCTTTCATTTGGCACTGTGTGCATCCAGTTGATAGTGGGTTTGCGCTGGTAAGTCACGGAATTCCTTTGTGATCAGTGGCCTCTCAGCTTGACTGTCTGTGTCTTACATGAACCTCTTCTTTGCCCTTCTGTGCCTCCTTGGGCACAGTGAGACCCTCCTTGTTTTAATCTATCTGCCCTATTTTTGTCTTTTTCTAATCTATCCTCTACGTGGCTACCAAGCATATTTCTAATATGTAGATGTGATTGTGTAAGCGCTTTGCTTACTCTTCAAGGACCCCTAGACAAGTTCAAAATATGAGAAAACGGCTTATAACATCCTGTATGATTTGCTACCTGACTGAGTCTCAAGGCTTAAATTCAAATACATGTTCCCAACTCTCCAACTATGTCAAAGAATTCGAAACTTCTAAGGACCTATGGTCCTTTTACGAACCTAAAAATAATTTCTAATTCGCTCAGCTAACATCTATTTGTGCTTCAAGAATAAGTTCTAACGCCATTATTTGCTCATTCTTTTATTCTGTCAAAGCAGATTGACCTGCTTTGATGTGGCAGATGCTGCTTTAGCTGTCCGTTAAGCCCTCCTAACTAGTTTTGCTTTTGGCTTCCACCCCCACTGTCTCTGGCTGTCTGCTGAATAGCACTGGATGTTCATGGCTATCTTCAGAACTTGGGTTCCAGTTCTTTCCTTTGTAATTAACCACCTGATATATACAACTGCAATGAACTATATCAGAATTTATAGTTTCCTTGTTTGTCTCTTCCATTGCAGTAAAATCTTGCTTATGGTAGAAACTGGTTATTTGTGTGAGGCGAACGTGATAACCACTACCGGTTAATTGTATTGTCTACGTGTGTGAGACCACTCTGGGCTATATGTATGGTTTCCTCTACTTTATAAGTTATTAACATACTTCTTTGAATGGAGGTGATTTAAAATCAGAAGATCTAATGGGATGATTAATTTAACTCTCTGTGTCAGATGTGTTAAACAAACTAAAAGAAAAAGTAATAAGTGGTCTAAATATTTTAGTAGGTGCTGTGTAACTCAGATAAGCTAATCTAGGGGAAATCGGTTGTAATGGGAAAGCATTATTGTTTTAATTCCTTTGGGTTGCAAGGAGCAGGAGACTTATCCAGGCGACTTCTGTCCAGGCTCAGCTGCAATCCTACTCTGGGAGAAAGTCGTCTTTTTTGTCAGTCTGTCTGTGAACAACCTTGTGGTCTGTATTTCGTGATGTTCCCAGTAGCTCATGAAAGCACACTCTTGGGTGTTCCCTTGGGTCCTCAGTCCTTTCCTTTCTGGTGCAACTTCTCTTCTTGCTCTCTGGTCACTGTGAACTGAGCAGTTTTTTTGTATCGTGCCCTTCCACAAGGAGTTTCTGCCTTGAGCCAGCCAACCATGGACTGAATCCTTTGAATTTGTGGAATCTTTCCCTTTTCATGCAACTTGGACAGAGAACCTATCCAATGACACTGGCTTTTGCATTCTTTTGAGGATTTTGCTGAAATGAGACATTGCCTTCCACTGAACAGATTCACCTCTCACATTATTACACCCTTACTGGGGTGCTGCTTTTCTACCAAATGTTGCATTTCCCCCCCATTTTCCCACATCTCTGTAATCTCATTCCAAGCGAGGGATTCCTTGGCTTTTTTCTCCTCCTCCTCTGTTGATGAGATCTCCTCCATCCACAGTCTTACAGCGAGAGGAGAATCATTGGCTTAGTTCTGTTCATGTGATCTTTTACTTCATGTACTTAAATTGGAAGACATAGCTCATTTTTCAAGTTAAAATTTACTAGAATTGTTTGTTCATCTTTAAGAATACTTACAAAACAAGTTACTTGCAAAGTAAGGGTTTTTTCTTTTATATGACGATGATGATAGAATCTGTATACAATTAAATTGATGAAATATTCATCAATCATTTGGTTGGACATTTTATATAGTGTTTATCAAAATGCAATTTATTTGCTTTTTCTAGAACTTGCGTTTACTCTGTATTAGATGTCTTTCCAAAATTTCTATATTTTTCCTGTTTTGTGAATCTTTTCAGGGAAATACAGACATTTCAAAACTTTATGTATAAAGTCAGTAAAATATTAGAAGAAATTGTGATTTCAAGCTATGGTAACCATCTGCTGAGAATTTTCTCTGTCCTGCTAACTGTTCTATTTATAATACACAGGGTCCAAATACATAAGCGCTAGCCAGAAAATATTTGTTTAGTAAGTATGTGCTGATCCTTTGTTACGGAGAATTGGACAGTCATTAAAGGTAATGCAAACCTGAAGTGTTTTAGATCAGGGAAAGCAGAACATGTGTTACCAGGTGATAAAATATGAATCGTTTCTCTATCTCTCTCTCTCTGAGAAAAGAATAGTGTACAGAAAATCTTTTTTTTTTTTTTTTTTTTGAGACAGGGTCTTTGCTTTGTAGTTCAGGCTGGCCCTGAACTACAAGCCTTGAATTTGGCAATCCTCTGTCTCTGCCTCTCGAGTGCTGGGATTATAGGCATGAGCCACCATGCCCGGCACTGTGGTATGTGGTATTGATGGCTGGTGGGCGTGAGTCACCATGCCCAGCATTGTATGCGGTTACCGGGATTGAACTCAGGACCTTGCGCTTGCGAGGCAGGCACCAGAACCACTGAGCTAAATCTCCTGCCCCTGTACAAAAAATCTTAAGTGTGCTTTCTTCATGAGGTCGAATTACTGGTAGGTTTTTTACATTATTTTGCTTTTCTGTCTGTTCAAAAATTTTTAAAATTATACTTATTATCTTTATCTTAATGTGTACAGTATATTTTAGCATTTTGTCTGATTTTTCTGATTTTTCCTAAGAGAAAGAAACACAGGTGAAGGGAATTATTCTGATTTCTTCCTGCTTGCCTGACACAGTTTCAGATTTGTAGATACGTTGCACAGGATTGTCCTAGTGGTACGCAGTGGGGGACATCCCTTGCCCAAATTCACACCATTCATTACACAGCAGGGATTTCACCACAGTTCATCCCGAGTCCAGAGCACATCTCTGGAGCCACTAATCCACACTGACTCTCTGACTAACCTCTCCTGATGGAGCCATCCCTCCCTGTTTTCCCTTCACTGAAACTAAGTTTTAATTTGACCTTTGTATAAATTACTTGGCTATATTTTAATTGCTTTGAATGATTTAGGTTTGTGTTCTTAAACTATAGAAGTTGTTTAAGGCATCGATCATGTTTCATGACCCTTTCAAGTCTTCCTATGCCCTATCATACAGTAATGTTTGTTGCTTGTTGTGATTCTTTTTTTTTTTTTTTTTTTTTTTTT
>PVIC010013137.1:0-38465 GCA_004025085.1 Thryonomys swinderianus
TCTTTCTTTCTTTCTTTCTTTCTTTCTTTCTTTCTTTCTTTCTTTCTTTCTTTCTTTCTTTCTTTCTTTCTTTCTTTCTTCTTTGAGACAGAGTCTTACTTTGTAGTTCAGGCTGGCTCTGAGCTCACTGTGTAGACCAGGCAACCCTGGAATTCAGCAATCCTCCTGCCTCTACCTCCTGAGTGCTGGGATTACAGGCATGAGCTACCATGCCTGGCATTGTGGTATGTGGTATTGATTGCTGGTGGGCGTGAGTCACCACACCTGGCACTGTGGTGTGTGGTTACTAGGAATCAAACTTGGAATCTTGTGCTTGCTAGGCGGGCGCCAGAACCACTGAGCTAAATCTGAGGTGATTTATTACTAAATTGTGTGTGTAGGTATGAATGTGTATGTATAGTTTTTGGTTCTGTTTTTTTGAGATGGGTATCTCATCACGTAGTTCATGTTGGCCTTGAGATCACTCTCTAGCCCAGGTTGTCCTCAAACTCACAGCAATCCTGCGTCAGCCTCCTAAGTGCTGGTGTCTACCACCATACCTGGTTTTGTATATGTTTTCGATATTTTCTCCTGGCCTGTTTCCTCTCATTCTCTTGACATTGTCTTTCACTGAACACAAGTTTTCTGTTTTTAGTGAAGTCTAGCTTATCAGTAATTTTCATTGATTGTGCATTTGGTGCTGTATCTACAGAGTTACTGCCATACCCAGTGTCTTCTAGGTTTTCTTCTTATCCACTAAGATTTTTGTACTTTGCATTTCACATTTAGAACTAAAAGCCAATTTAGATTTTTACAAAGGATACAAGGCCTGTGTCTACATTCAGTTTTTGGTGTGTGTATGTTCAGTTATTCCAGCACCATTTGTTGAAAACACTATTTTTAATGTAACGTATTACTGTCTTCACTTCTTTAGGAAAGGTCAGTTTACTTTATTTATGGGACTCTATTTATGGACCCTCTATTCTGTTCTACTGATCTGTCTGTCTGATCATTTCACTTGTGTATAAATACATTATTTTGAACAGACTTACCTTTTAAATCAATTAAGAACAGGAAAGGTAAGTTTTTATTTTACCTTCATTTATTATTCCATCTTCAGAGCTTTTCCTTTCTTTATGTAGATCTAGGTTTCCAACATACTGTTTTCCTTCCTTCCAAATAATTTTAACATTTTTTTCCAAAGTCTATCAACTGGCAACAGATTCCCTCATTTTTGTCTTGAGAATGTAGTTTTCCTTTATGCTCAAAGGATGGTTTCTCAGGATACAGGTTAGTGAGTGTCTTAGTCACTGTCTTTGCTGAGACACTAATGAATACCTGCAAATTAAAGAGGGCGAGGGGCCGGAGATTTGGCTCAGTGGTCCAGGCACCTACCTAGCAAGCACAGGGGCCCTGGTTTGATCTGGTAACGACATACAACAATACTGGGCGTGGTGGCTCACACCCACCAGCAATCAGTACCACATACCACAATGCTGGGCCTGTGGCTCACACCTGTAATCCCAGCACTCGGGAGGCAGAGACAGGAGGATTGCTATGAGTTGGAGGCTTGCCTGATCTACATAGTGAGCACAGGGACAGCCTGAACTACAAAGCAAGACCCTGTCTCAAAAAAAAAAAAAAAATTTAAAGAGGGTGAGGTTTATTTTGGTTCACAGTTAATAGAGGTCTCAATCTATAGTCTGTTGACTACAAAGCAGGATAGCATGGCAGAGGGCACGAGGCTGAGAAAGGGCTGCTTATGTCATGGCAGACAGGAAGCCCGGTTAGGGATGGGTCAGTAAGGATCTTCTGAGTTACAGACTCAGTCACCACCGCTTCCAACCCAGCCCCACCTCCTAACAGCAAGCTGCCATGGTACCTTTAACCCAGTCACCTTTCAGATGTCCCACCCCTGATCCCAGGAGGCTCTAGGGACAGTGCTGGTGCACCCATGACACACACACCACTGCATGCTATTCATTGTTGTTGAAAGCTCTAATGGATGGTAAACCATCAATGCTTTAGGGAGACATCTAAATGTGAATCATAATGGAGGTTTTTTTTTTTGTCTTTTAACTATGTTAAATATTTTAATCCCTCTGTTTGCAAGTTGTTCTTCCCACCCGGATTTTTTTCTTTTTTTTGCTCCTGTTTTTAAAAAGTGATATGCATTGTTGTCTTTCTTTTTTCCTCTCCGTTATCTCTGAACTTCTGGATTTGTGGTTGGTATCTCTCATTAATTTTGGAAAATTTTCAAAATTCTCATTTATATTAATGCCATTGTAGTTATCTCAGTCTTTGAATAATGCTCATTTTTTCCCCCAGTCTTTATTTTCTTTGCTTTTCAGATTTACAAGTTTCTATTGAGATATCCTCCGGCTCAGAGATTTTTGTATCAGTTGTATCCATCAGTGATAGCTTTCATTTCTGTTACAATGTTTTTGGTACCTGGCATTTCCTCATAGTCTTTTTTTTTAACCACAGGGAATTCTTTTATTAGTACACGTTTGTGATACATACTAAATACATATTTTGTGGGGTGTTGCATCTTAATTCTTTTTACTTTTCCTTCCTCTTCTTTCCCTCAGGTTCTGTCTCTAGATCCCTTTTCCATCCCTGAAATTCTTAGCATTTTTATTTCTGCCTACAATGCCCATCTGAACAGGCACTGAAATATATAATCAAATTTTATTTGAGTGAGATAAGAAATACAGTAGATGAACATTTTGATTCTGATACATTTGTTTTTAGAAATGTTGATGGTGTACTTGTGTACCTTAGAATGAGGAAATTGAGCAGTTTCAGAAATCTGTTATGATGAACAGTTTACTCTGCCCCAAATCAGCTCAGAAATAAGTACAAATAACTTAGAAACAACAAGCCTAACTGTGAAGACAGGAACTAGAGAAACAACAGTTATACCTGATGAATACCAAATTTGATTTTTTTTTTTTAAGACAGGATCTTACTTTGGTAGTTCAGGCCGGCCCTGAGCTCACTATGTAGCCCAGGCAAGCCTCGAACTCACAGCAACCCTCCTGCCTCTGCCTCCCAAGTGCTGGGATTACAGGCGTGAGCCACCATGCCCCAGCATTGTGGTATGTGGTACTGATTGCTAGTGGGGGTGAGTCACCATACCCAATATTGTTGCATGTGGTTGCCGAAATTGAACCAGGAAACTTGTGCTTGCTAGGCAGACACTGGAACCACTGAGCTAAATCTCTGGCCCCCTAAATTTGATTCTTAAATGATCTTTTTCTGGTCCAAATGATACCCTGTATTATTTGAAATGTTGACTTTAGTAGACCAGTTAATATAGTCATGGTTCATGTAAAGTTGTCTGAAAAGTACATAATATAGAGAATAAGTTGGTGAAATAGTAAACAATTATTTCTCTTTAAATTGCTTTCCACTCTTGACCTTTTTAAAAAACTTTCATAATTATTTATAAAATAGCTTGAAGTAATTATATAGTTGATTTTAAGTAAGATAGCCTTCTTGTTCATACAGCCAACCTTAGGGCATTCCACCTGTGGTCGGAAGTTAAAAGCTTTGGACCATAATTTCAGTTTGTGTAGCAAGTACCTGCTGATATGTCAGAAATTGCTCATAGCTTGGATTTAGTTCAGAAGATATATGATGCTGTCAACAATTTAAAAGCAACAGAAAAATCAGGTGGGGGAAAGTGTGAAAGAGTATTGAAAAACAGAATGTGTGTGTCCGGGTTCATCCATATTTTAATTGTTTGAGTCTCTATACTGTTTCTATTAATGGCCATACTAATTTATATTCCTGCTAGGATGTAAGAGTTTGCCTTTCTTTTTTATGTCTTAGCCAACACTTGTTATCTTTTTTTTTTTTTTGAGACAGAGTCTCGCTTTGTAGTTCAGGCTGGCCCTCAGCTCACTATGTAGCCAGGCAAGCCAGAACTCAGCCATCCTGCTGCCTCTGCCCCCCAAGTGCTGGGATTACAGGAGTGAGCCACCACGCCCGGCACTGTGGTATGAGGTATTGATGGTGGGCATGAGTCCCCACGCCCAGCATTGTATGTGGTTACTGAGATCGAACTCAGGGCCTTGAGCTTGCGAGGCAAGCACTGGAACCACTGAGCTAAATCTCTGGCCCAACACTTGTTATCTTTTACTTTTCAATAGAAATTCTGACAAATGTAGGGGATAGAAATTTGTGGCTATAATGTGTACTTCTTCATGATTGATAAGTGATTTTGAGCATTTTTTATGTGCTTCTTGGCCACTTATGTGTCTTCTTTTTTTTTTTTTTTTTTTTTTGAGACAAGGTCTTGCTTTGTAGTTCATGCTGGCCTTGAGCTCACTATGTAGCCCAGCTAAGCTTTGAATTCAGCAATCCTCCTGCCTCTGCCTCCTGAGTGCTGGGATTACAGGGGTGAACCACCATGCCCGACACTGATAAGTGGTACTAACTGCTGGGGGTATGAGTCACCACGCTTGGTATTGTTGTTATGTGGTTACAAGGATCGAACTCAGGACCTTCGGCTTGCTAGGCAGACACCAGAACAACTTAGCTAAATCTCCAGCCCTTACGTATTTTTTTTTTTTTTTTTTTTTTTTTTTTTTTTTTTTTTTTTTTTTTTTTTGCTTTTTGAGACAGAGTATTGCTTTGTAGTTCAGGCTGGCCCTGAGCTCACTATGGTGCCCAGGCAAGCCACTGCGAACTCAGCAGTCCTCCTGTCTCTGCCTCCCAAGTGCTGGGATTACAGGCGTGAGCCACCACATCTGGCATTGTGGTATGTGGTGTTGATTGTTGGGCGTGTCTCCACACCCAGCATTATATGTGGTTACCGGGGATCAAACTCAGGACCTTGCACTTGCGAGGCAGGCGCGGAACCACTGGGCTAACCCTCTGGCCCCTACGTATTTTCTTTTAAGAATTGTCTTTCTGTTTAGGTCCTTTGCTTTCTTGCTTGCTTGATCATTCTTTTATTCAGTACCAGGGATCGAACCAAGGATCTTGCCCCTGTTTAGACCACTGAGCTGTGTGCCTGGCTATCTATCTTTTGAGACAGGGCCTTGCTGTGTAGTTCAGACAGACCTTGAACTTGACAGCAGTCCTCCGGTCTCAACTTCCTGAGCCCTTGGATTAGAAGAATATACACCACACCTGGCCTTTGCTCATCTTTTAATTGGTTTACTAGGGTTTTTGTTTTTTTGCTTTTGAGTTGAGTCCTTCATATATTTTGGATATTACCCCTTATCAGATGTTATTTGTAAGTTTGGTAAAATCCCACTTATCTTCTTTTGCCTTTGTTGGCAGTGTTTTTTGTTTTTTTTTTATTTTTAAACATGCTAAAACTCATGTCTTAGAACTTTTACTCTGTTTTCTGTTTTACAGTTTCAGGTTTAAATCTTTTTTTTAAAATTGATTTTATTGGTCCATTTTATTTACAGATCACGATCATGAGCAACATTGAGAATTTGTATAGTACATGACATGATTTAATTTCCCTATTTTCTCTTTCCCCTGTCCACCCTATAATCTCCCACCCCCTATATACATCAACTTTCTATTTTTTAACCATCAAATGTTTTCTTTCTCTTCTTTACTTACCCTTACCCCCTTTCAGATTTAAATCTTTAGTTCATTTTGAGTTTGTGTATGCATTATGAGATGAGCCTTAATTTCATAGTTTTCATGTTTATACTTAGTTTTCCTAACACCATTTATGGAAGAGACTACTATCTTTTTCCATGGTATGTTCTTGACTTCTTTATTGAAAATGAATTAATTATAAATTTAAGTATAAACCCGATAGTGTAATGCCTCTTACTATATTAATTTTGTTTACAATTGCTTTTCCTGTTTGGGTCTTTGGTGGTTAATATGAATTTGAGGACTTTTTTTTATCTGTGAAAAATGTCATAGAGATTTTGCTAGAGATTGAATTAACATCTGTAGGTCTCTTTGGGTAATCATGCCGATTTTATCAATATTAAGTTTTTCAGTCCATGTACAGAGACTTAGTTTTCCACTTTTTTGTGCTACCCACATTTCTTTCATAATTGCTACAATTTTCATTTCTTTTGCTTGCGTGGAAGTATGTATTCCTTTATTTTAATTTTTAGGTTACTATTCTGAAGACTCCCCTTCTGATTTCTCTTTTGGATGGTTTATTGTTAGCGTACAAAAAGTGATCAAATAGGTAGTGAATTTTTTTAGAGTTTTTGATTATTGTAGAAATAGTAATATCTCTACTTTTATTTCAAATTGTAGTAAGTTGAGTCAGTCCGGTTAATGGTTTATTAATTTTGTTGATCCTGTCTACACACTTTTAGTTTATTGTTTTTTTTGCTAGCTTTCAGTTTTCATTGGCCCTTTATCTAGTTCCTTAACCCTGTAAAGGTAGTTTCTTCAATCAGTTCATTTTTTTTTAATGTAAGCATTTACAACTCTAAATTTTCTCTTAGTACTGCTTTTTGGCATCCTATAATTTCTGTTGTTTTCATTTTTTATTGGTCTCAATGTATTACTTTATGAGGCAGACGCTGGAACCACTGAGCTAAGTCTGTCACTCCTCAGGGTATTATTTTAATTTCTTCCTTGACCTTTGGTTATTTGAGTGTCTTGATGAGTTTCCACACATTTGTGAGTTTTCCTGTCCTTGGTTTTTAGTTTCTTTTTATTGTGATAGGAAAGCCTAATTTGTTTGATCTCAGACTTTTTAGATTTATTGAGTCTTGTTTTAGTCATTCTTGAAAATGTTCTGTGTGTACTTGAGGAAAATGTGTGCTCACTGATGTTGGATTCAGTGTTCTGTGTGTTTTAGGGACAGTTGGCTTATGATTATGTTTGAATCTTCCATTTCTTTGACTGTCTTCCGTGTGGTTCTGTTATTGACTTTGGAATCTAAATATTTTCTAACTATTATTATAGGACCTTTTTCCTTTGGTTCTGTCTTTGGTTGTGCTATACATTTTGAAGTTCTGTTGTTTGATAAATGTAGGTTTACAATTGTCATATAATTTGGTGAATAGATACTTTTTAAAACTTTCAACTACACTTTTGATATGTATAGTGGACACATTTACCATAGGGAATTTGAACCTGTACATTATATATCTTGATTATTTCTTCACCATCCCTTACCCCTCCCTTCAACCCTTTTTCCCCATCCCATTTGCAAAAGCTTTGTTTTTTTCCTATTCCCTTCCTTTCTTTACCCTTCCTCTCTCCCTTGCTTCCCTTCCTATTTAAACATTTTCTTCCTACTTCTCAATGTCCTTCAATCCTTTTCTCAATATGTACAGTCCTAATTTGACTCCCAACAGTTTTTTAAAACTTTGACCAATATTATCACAGCCATCCTATCTCTATGCTTATAATTTACATGGAGTATCTATTTCACAGCCTCTGCCTTTTTATTTTTTGTCTTTAGATAAGATGTTATTGGGTAATGTCTTTTTATCCATTTTGACCTCAGTTTACATGTAAGTGCTAATAAGGAGGAAGTAACTTGCCACTTCTTAGTGTGCTTTCTGGCTGGATATTTTAGAGCTGTATGATCCGTCCTTTCCTGCCACAGTGTGGGACAGTCTTGTGGGCTGGGCTTTCTCTGAGCCTGGTGATCAGTGTAAGGTGAAAGCTTAAGGTCTTAGTCTTCAGGCTTTTCTGAACATTCATTTTTGTCTGTGCCTCTGTGTTTTTTCCCTATGTATGTGTGGCTGCAGTTGAATGTCTTAGTTTCTGAATCGCAGCTCTGGTTTTCTTGGATCTTTATCTGGCCAGTTTATCACTCCGTCATGACTGGTCCCAGGGAGCAGAATACTGGTGCCCACTGCTTCTCTCTTGTAAGCAAGACAGGACCAGCTTCCAGCAGACCCAAGAGAGGTTTAACTGTGGTAAAAATGAGAATTAACTTGTGTCATATACTGGTACAAATTCCCCAATGTTATACGTGATTTTGAGATGTATATAAATTGTACCAATGAAGAATTCAATTAAAAAAAAAATGTGGTGGAGGAAGGAATTGGTAACTAGGCTGCTGCCCCCTTGAGGCCCCGCAGAACAGAAGGCATGGTGCGAGAGTGCAGAGTCATTCAGTCATTCGGCCTGTGCTATTTTTTTTTGACATTAGGGGCATTTGCTTTGTTGCTGTAGGCCTTTCATTCTACTCCACCACTCTTAGGTTAATTCACCTGGTTTCTGGTTGTGTTTTGATGTTTCTGTAGAGAAACAGGAGCTTGAAGCTTCTTTGCCATTTTGCTATTACCCTTTCAGAGTGCTTTCAAAATTAAAACAATGGAGGGCCAGAGGGTTAGCTCAGTGGTTCCGGCGCCTGCCTCGCAAGCACAGGGTCCCGAGTTCGATCCCCGGTAACCACATATAATGCTGGGCGTGGAGACACGCCCACCAACAATCAACACAGCATACCACAATGCCGGACGTGGTGGCTCATGCCTGTCATCCCAGCACTCGGGAGGCAGGGACAGGAGGATTGCTGAGTTCGCGGTGGCTTGCCTGGGCACCATAGTGAGCTCAGGGCCAGCCTGAACTAAAAAGCAAGACCCTATCTCAAAAAAGCAAAAAAAAAAAAAAAAAAAAAAAAAAAAAATTAAAACAATGGAATATTACTGAAAGGAACTTAGAACACCAAGAATGTAGAAAAGCTTGAAGAATATTCCCATCATCCCAGCAGTCACTGTTTGCACTTTGGATTTTTGTCTTTAAGGCTTTACTTTCTTTTTTCTGTCTTTTTTGAGACAAGGTCTCACTTTGTAGTTCAGGCTGGCCTTGAGCTCACTGTGTAGCTCAGGTTAGCCTCAAACTCACAGCAATCCTGGCTCTGCCTCCAGAGTGCTGGGATTACAGGAGTGAGTGACCATGCCGGCATTGTGGTATGTAGTACAGGGTATTGAACTCAGGACCTTGTGAAGCAGATGCCAGAACCACTGAGCTAAATCCCTGGCCCAAGGCTGTTCCTTTCTTAATGTTTTTTTTTTTTTCCCCTTTCATCCTGCTTTCTCTTGTTCCCTGCCCTCTACCACCAATAAAACAATCTTAGTGTGTTAATTTTTTTTTTTTTTTTGAGACAGGGTCTCGCTTTGTAGTTCAGGCTGGCCCTGAGCTCACTATGTAGCCCAGACAAGCCTCAAACTCAACAATCCTCCTGTTTCTGCCTCCAGAGTGCTGGGATGACAGGCATGAGCCACCATGCCCGGCACTGTGGTATGTGGTGCCGATTGCTGGTTGATTGTTGGTGGGCGTGAGTTACCACGCCCAGCATTGTATGTGGTTACCGGGATCGAACTCAGGACCTTGCGCTTGTGAGGCAGGTGCTGGAACCACTGAGCTAAATCTCCGGCCCAGTGTGTTAATTTTTTAAAGTACTTATATTTTTAATTTCCCCAAATACTTTTATAAATAGTACAATTGTTGTAGTTTTTAAGCTTTTATTCAAAGTATAAGAACAAAATATGAATAACTTATAGTTCTTGTGACTTAGACATTTCCAGTATTTTCATCTCTATGAAAAAAAGGCATCCCCTTGGTTACAGAGGTGGGCCCAGACCACTTAGAAAGATTCTTACTTTATTTGAAAGCTAATACAAGAAGAATTTAGCTAGGCATATAACTGTTAGTGGGCTTAACATACTTCTTACTGTAAATGAATTAGTAACAGCAAAGACTTTAGCTGGACATGGTGCCACACACCAGTAATTCCTGCACTTAAGAGCTCAAGACAGGAGGATCACTGGGAATTCAAGGCCTGCCTGGGCTACATAGTGATTTAAAGGCCAGTTTGAACTATATAGCAAGTTCTTGTCTCAAAAAAACAAATATTTTAAAGTGTGCTGTATGTATTATAATTTATAATTTGCTTTAATTTTGTATTATACCTTGAAACAGTTTTAAAACTTTGGTGACAATGGATAATGTACTTCATATAGACTAGACATGGAAGGGTCAAGAAAGAGTAAATGTGGAATTACGCCCAAGCTTCTTCTGTTGGTACCTCCTCCTTCAAGTAGAAGTGGTTCTGGTTCATGGAGAGATATCATTTTCCTTAAGATGATTGGTTTATAGGAAAGTAAATTAGAAAGTAAGTGTGTGTTTGTGTGAGACAGAGAGAGAGATAGGGAGAGATTTTGAGTTCTATACTGAAGTTAAGTGTGATTAATTTTCTTTGTAATAACAGTTCTTTCTATAGCTGCATTATTTCTTGCTTTGGTCATTTGCTGTTGTCTGTAATGAAAATTTAGATTTTTTTCACAGAAGCAGTAGTATATAATACTTGAACTAGGATTTTTTCATAATGACTAATTTCAGTGTATAGGAATATATTACTATTCAAAGTGTAGACTATAGTATCAGGTACATTCTTTTAAAAACAGGATAAAACTGAAGCAGTTATAAAATAATTCTTATAAATTTAAATCTAATTTGATAAGAAACAGCACAAAAGTATCTATTTGGTAGGGAGTCTTTGAACTGTTTTTTTTTTTAATATTAGTTACTTGTTAGATTCAGAGGTTCCTGAGTGAGTCAAGTTTAGTTATTGCATATTTTGGGTGAAGTGGCTGTGTTTGACAAATTTTTTCCCCATTTTCTCCTCCCCCTTAGGTGAATCCGGATTGGGAAAGTCAACATTAATCAACTCATTATTCCTCACAGATTTGTATTCTCCAGAGTATCCAGGTCCTTCCCATAGAATAAAAAAGACTGTACAGGTATGTATGTTGTTAGTATTGTGAATTTGATGATAATTGGAATGATGCTAACACACTCTCATACTATTAGGGTTTATTTGCTTGCATAGAGGTAAGATACAAATTTGGGCCTAGGCACAATGTTAGGTGGCAGATATGACTATTGGGACATTAAAAACAGAAACCCTGACCCTATGTTCCTGTCCTAGTGGGTCTGAGATAGTGTTGAGTACATTTTGCAGATGATGCTGTGGTTCTTAGTATAGAACCTGTGAAGTGGCTGCTGAAAATTTAAAATCACTTAATGTAGCTCACATTATATTTTTGTTTGACAGCATAGCTCTAAACTATTGAATGAAACAGTTGTTGGTGAAGTGAAGCAGGAATACATAGCATATGAGAGAGCCAAGAAAAGAATGCTCTGCTTAGAGTTGGATTTACAGACTAGTAGTGATTATCCTGGTCAAAAAGTGGAAGGACACCCTAATGTAGGAGAAACTGTAAGGGCCCTAAAAAGTAGTTTTCTAAAGTGAATATTTTATCTCTTCTGAGGAATTTGTAAGTGGTCAGGAATTTTTATTTTGTTTTTGTTGTTGATTTTTTTTTTGTAGCCTTCATTGGACTTGCTATTTAAAATTGCTTGTACAAACATTCTCTAAAAACTTGAATGCTTATAGTGTAATCAGTATTGGAAATTCTAATCGTGAAAAAGATAAACTTAATTTTCTTAATTTAGGTATTTAAATTCAGCTTCTACAAATTGGTATTTGAAATTTTGTATGGGCTTTTTGTGTGAGACAGGGTCTTGCTTTGTAGTTCAGGCTGGCCCTGAGCTCACTGTGTTAGCCCAGGCAAGCCTTGAACTCAGCAATCCTTCTGCCTCTGCCTCCCGAGTGCTGGGATTACAGGCGTGAGCCACCACGCCTGACTGGTATTTGAAATTTTAAGTGGATTTGACAATATAAAATCATAAGTTCAGAAGTAAAGGATCTTTAGATCTTGTTGGTGATTATTTCTGGTAAAGAAGATTTTCAGTTCTCTTGCAGCTCAGTGTCAGACCTCCATTCATAATAAAACTCAACACTTAGTCACTTTTTTTCTCTTTTTTTGGGTGCTATCATCATCTTCCCAGTGCCATCTTGTGCACTTCAAATTTTGGCAGGTAGTATTGTCCTCACTTTACAGATGAAGATACAAGGGCTCGGAGTGGGGATACATCTGCAATCATGACAGAGATGACAGACAGCCTGGTGCAGTCTAGTCTGTTAGATTACATATATGTATTTTAAACTGTAACTGTGAATATTAATGCTAATTAAATGTATTAGCCAGTTCTTAATGAGTATTTTAACTTTTCTTTACTATTTCACTCCCTTGTGGACAATGTTTCATCTAACAAATAGTTGATTTTCTTTTGGTTTATTTTCATTTTCCTTTAAATTCTAACACTTTTCCAATAAGGCATTTAAGACAAAGTGAGGTCAAAGGATTTAATCACTAAAGCCATTTCTCCATCATAGTAAAGGATACATGAAGGTAGTTAAAAAAATGTAGCAAACATCAGGATAGTTCATATGACTGATCCAATACCAGTTAGTAAGTGATACTTATAAGAAATTTTGAAAAATTAATTGTATGTTTGCTGTTTGTAAGGTTTGAATTTGTACGTTGGGCTGAAGGAGTTATTAATTTCCTTTTAGGTTCCATGTGTGAAATTTTAGTAAACTGTTGGGTAGGTTATGGAGATCAGTGAACTCATGAAAGTTATGTATTCTTCCATGGTTTTGTTGTTGTTGTTGTTTGTTGGTTTTTAAAATTTGTTTGTTTTTTGGAAACAGGGTCTCGCTTTACAGTTCAGACTGGCCCTGAGCTTACTATGTATAGCCCAGGCAAGCCTTGAACTCACGGCAGTCCTCCTACCTCTGTCTCCTGAGTGCTGGGATTACAGGCGTGAGCCACCATGCCCAACACTGTAGTGTGTGGTACTGACTGCTGATGGATGTGAGTCACTATGCCCAGCACTGTGGCATGTGGTTACCGGGGATCAAAATCAGGACCTTGCGCTTGTGAGGCAGATGCTGGAACCATCATGTTAAATCCCTGGCCCTTCCATGTTTTATTTGAATAAAGACTAGGCAATGGTACTTGTGCTCTTGATGTACCCAGGCAGTGTGTGCCACCAAAACACTACTCAGATGATGATCACTCCTAACAGGCCTGTGCTTATTCTCTCCAAGGCCACATGTTGCAGAAGTCTGTTACATAGGGTGGATATGAATTTATCATTGATTTTCCCCCATTGTGTGATTATGATTTTTTTTTTTTTTTTGCGGTACCAGGAATTAAACTCAGGCCTTGTACTTCTAAGGTAGGCATGATACCACTTGAGCTAAATCCCCGGTCCCAATTGTGAAAATTTTTAATCATACTTTCTCATTTTTATAGTCAGCATATGTTTATAAACATAAAAATGCTTTTCAGGGCCGGGCGTGGTGGCTCACGCCTGTAATCCCAGCACTCGGGAGGCAGAGACAGGAGGATTGCTGAGTTCGAGGCTTGCCTGGGCTACATAGTGAGCTCAGAGCCAGCCTGAACTACAAAGTGAGACCCTGTCTCAAAAAAAAAAAAAAAAATGCTTTTCAGGGAAAAAAGGGCCATACATTTAAGCAGAGTCTTTTGTGAATTTCCCCATATATGTATCTGATCCAGGTAACTGTATCTGCATTAAATATATAGCACATTTCTATCATCTCAAAAGTCTCATGCTTGCTCCCTCACAATCCAGTGTTATACTCACCTCTTCTGAAGTTAAACACCTTGCTGACTTCTGTCTTCATGAATTAATTTTACCTGTACTTGAATGTCATAAAGACATATTTCTATAGCTTGTTTCTTTCACTGAATTTCGTGTCTGTATTATGTATTCATTTGGTGGTAACAGTAGTTCTTTTTCACTGTGGTGTGACATTCCTTTGCAGAATATTGCAGTGTCCCTTTATTTAGGTAAGCATTTGAGTTGTATATACTTTACTAATATGAGTATTCTTGCATATCTTCTTGTGGATATAGGCATTCTCTTCTGTATGTCGTGTGTTATGTCTAAAAATATAAAGGCATTTTATTTCAGCATATTTTCTATTGCATATGAATGTGTCTTTCCATACTTAGATTTCATGGGAATGCTCTTGTCATATTTCTGTCTTCTTACTGATTTGCAGAAGCTCCTTACTAAGAGGTATCCTTTGCATTTTGGACATTGCAAATCTTTTCCCATTAAAGATAATGATGTGACATGCCCTCATTTTATTCAAATTCCTCTCACTATGGGCTTGCTGAAAACATTGTCTAAGATTTACCTTCTGGTAAGAAACACCCCAGAAGTGTCCTCTTCCTGCCTCCTCCTGTCTTGAGGACAGAGGAGACTGCTGCTGAAGTGTCCCTGTAAGATTGTTAAGTCAGAGGTTTGTGCACCGCCACTCGCACCTTGTGAACAGCGAGACCTGTCATGTCTGATAACCAGGTCAATCCTGACTGCAATCCCAGAGAACTCCTCTCCTGACTGACCGATGAAGTGTTTCTTTGTATACTGGAGGCAAGTTGAGGGTCGTCTAAACTTGCCCACCTACCCAGGAAAGAACATAATGTGTTACAGGCCTGAGTATCCACAAGGTCTGAGTGCATGGAGGTCGTCTTCTCTGGCTACCTGTCTCCTCACCAAGTCTAGCACATGAGCTGCCTTCAGAAGCTAATAAACTCTTTGGGTAAATGGTAGTGGTTACCAGTATTCTGTCTTGGCCCAGGCATCTCAGGCCAGTTGGCAACTGTCTGCAGTTTTCGTTGTCCTGAAGGCTTCTTGGAACTTTTCCAGCCAAAAGAAAACTCTCTCTCTCTCTCTCTCTCTCTCTCTCTCTCTCTCTCTCTCTCTCTCTCTCTCTCTCTCTCTCTCTCTCTCTCTCTCTCTTTCTCTCTCTCTCTGTCTCTCCCCCCCACCTCCCTCCCTCTCTCCCTCTTCTTCCTTCCCTCCCTCTCCCTCTCCCTCTCCCTCTCCCTCTCCCACTCCCACTCCCTTCTCCTGTGATGTGGTCAGCCAAGTAGGAAGTATACTTTTAAGGCAGACCAGTCTCATCTCCCTGAGCATTATCTAATTTCAAAACACTTTATCTTAAAGGAGAAATGTGTTCACTTTCACAGTCTTGGAAGATAAACAAGTGTTCATACTGAATGAAGAACTGATTTTCAGATCCTTTAAATCAGTGGTTCTGGTTTGAGTGAGGTTTTCACTTTTATTCAGAAGCTCTTTGCAGATAATCCTTGAGCCCTGTCTTAGACCTAAGGACCCTGTGGTCTGCACTTCTAGGCATGAGCTGATGGTGTTCAGCAGTGCTTCTCGTTTGCACTGCATCGTGGTGGTCCCCTGCATGGCCTGTTAATGCAGATTGCTGAGTCCTCCCCAGAATTTATAATATTTTAGGGTGGCAGTGAGACCCAAATAATTTGCATTTCAGTAAGTTCCCAGATTAAACTACTGCCTTCTGAGTAGTACACTTTGAGAACCCTCTGTGTGCTGTCTGCTGTGCTTTCCTCTTGTCTCTGAGAGAGGAGCAGGAGAGGGAACTGGTTTGTTTGTTTGTTTTTAAAATTGCAGTATTATAGGGGCCAGGGATTTAGTTCAGTGGTTCCAGGGTCTGCCTGGCAAGTGCAAGGTCCCAAGTTCAATTCCCAGTAACTACACACCACATGCTGGGTGTGGTGGCTTATGCCTGTGATCCCAGCACTTGGGAGGCATAGGCAGGATTGCTTATCTGTAAGGCTGGCCTGGGCTACATAGTGAGCTCAGGGCCAGCCTGAACTACAAAGCAAGACACTGTTTCTAAATAAATAAATGAATGAATGAATGAATGAATGAATGAATGAATGAATGTATGCATGTATGTATGTATGTATGTTAGTTTTAAAAATTGCAGTGTTGGAGCCCAAACTCAGGACCTTGCACTTGTCAGCCAGGTCTTCAGCCTGAAGAAGTATTTTTTTTTCCTTAGTAATTTCAGAGTATTTCCAGTTACATGAAGTAGTAATCACCACATGACTACAGTGAAGTGACAGGAAAGATGTCAGAGTTGTGAGCTCCACTTTATGCTCTAATCTCAAATGTAGAGTCCCAGATTGACAAAATTTTAAACTATTACAAGCAATGTAGCGGAATTTTATTTCACAAATAGTATTTGAAGATTGTATTTTATATCAGTGTAAAATTATCAGCTGTCTTTCCTTGGAAAATTTTTAAAAAATTTATGATTAAACTCATGTCAGTTGTATATATTAGGGTAAGTCTTTTATGAAATGATAGTGTTTGATTTTTCATTTTTTATATTCTTATTGGCAGCTTTGTGTTGATTTATGTTGGAACTTGGTCCATGATGTACTGTAAATCACTATTTTAGATTAAATGGGTACAGAATTTCTGAGGTGAGTACAGTTGAAAGCAGTGGATCTTATTCCTATCCCTAGAATAACCTGCCTTATAAACTCCTTGAGACATGTTTTGTTTTTGTTTTTGTTTTTTTTTTTGAGACAGGGTCTCACTTTGTAGTTCAGGCTGGCCCTGAGCTCACTGTGTAGCCCAGGCAAGCTCGAACTCAGCAATCCTCCTGCCTCTGCCTCCTGAGTGCTGGGATTACAGGCGTGAGCCACCACGCCCAGCTCCTTGAGACATTTTTGTAGAACCCATTTTTATTTATCAGAGCCATTGACATAATGTATTAGAATGCTTTTTCATACTGGGTTTTGAGGCCACCATGATGATAGCCACAAAGTTCTCAAGGATCTCAAGTGAAAAATACAAACAATTGTGACTTAGTAAGCAAGGTGCCACCAAGATGGCCTTTGCACCACGTATTTCAGTGGAGTGGCAGGTAGAGAAGGCAGAAGGTTGGGGCGAAACTTCAGCAGCAAGTGAGATGGTGAAGATGGGTCATTGCCTTGAAGAAGAGGGATGGAGGGAATAGGGGAAGTGAAATAGGGGAAAGGGCAGAGGGAGGGACAGTTATTCCAAAAAGAGACCTGAGAATGTTCCTATCCTCTGCAGCCTATTTCTAAGAGACAAAAAGTTGAGTATAGAAAGGAAGTGGTTTAAATAGTCACCAAGATGATCCAGAAATAGAAAGGGAGTAAGTCCCTGACATAGACTGAGAAATTAGAGGAAGAAAAAGATCTATGCTGTTAAATGATAGAGAAGGTTCAGTGTGATTCAAGCAAATTTGGCTCTTGCATTTTAATTGGAGGCGAGGTATGTGGATGAGCATAGTGGCAGGTGTGGTGGACTAGGGGCCTTGCGAAGAAGCGTATGGGGCATGATGAGACTAAGGAGCATGTAAAAGGAGGTTAGAAGGTGGAGAAACTCCTGTTGAGGTTGAAGGCTATGAAGTTTATGGTAGCAACAGAAAAGTAGGGAGCACTTTCTGGGGTAGTTTGAAGTGGGGTATGGGCCAGAAAGGCAAATGAAAGGTTGGGCATGGATTTGCTACTAGAAAATGAAAAGAGCAAGGGACTCAAAGTCTCGCTATAAGGGGACTGGGAAGTACGAAGCAGTGGTACCTGGAAGGTAGACAGTTAGAAATCAGATGAGCTTTCTTAGAAAACCAAGGTGGTTCCAGGTCTTGCTGAAAATGAAGTAGGCTTTAGCCATAATTTTGGTATTCTCTTTCATTTTTAATAATACTTTGTTTAAAAATAGTTAAAGTTTAATCTACTTAGTCTTAGTTGTAGAAGTTTGTCTATTATCAGATTGAAAAACTGAACAATTTTAGAAAAAGAAATACTTTAGATTTCTGGAATCTAAGAAGCCAAAAGAGGCCTCAATAAATTAGTTATACATAAACAATATAATGGCTTTAGTTTTATTTACTTGTGAAGAAGAAACAGTTGAAAAATGACCTTGATTTCATTCCTTCGGTATTAAATTATGCATTTAATCTTAGAGAATTGTGAGTGAAATGTGCTGGTGTGACCTGCTTAAGAGAGTGCATGGGAAAATGGCCATTTGGAATAGATTTGTTAAGAAAAGTTTGAAATTCCTAGACTTGAAGTAATTTGTTTTCCATGGATCCCATGAGAATATTTGAGAAGGCAAATGATGGGATAGATTAGGTCCTGTGAGTGACACCAGTTTCCAGTGGTGTTTTCTGGATTTCTTCCACATGGTACTGACTTCTTTGTATTTCACCATGTAGGGATAACACAGTTTCATAGGCTAGAGAAGAAAAGAAGCTTTATGCTTTATAATCAGACTTTAAATTTTTTTATCATGTCAATAAACAAGTTGTTGAACTGCTCTTTTTTTTTCTTTTAGCTGTACTCCTCATCCCTGGTTTTGTTTGAAACAAGAAAACCCCTTAAAATTTGCACTGCTATAGTCAGGTTTGTGATTATATAGTGTGTCACTAATAGAATGGACTTTATTAGTAAAGGAGTAGAAATGGTTTGAAGTAAAATTAGGAGACTATTTATGTGAACAAATATATTTTGAATCAAGTAGAGAAGTGATGTGATTACTTCGGCATTTTGCTTTAGTGACTGTTACCATAAATGAATGACCTGCTTTTATGAAGGAGTTGGGAGTGAACTCAAAATATTTTGACATGCTAGATTTAACCAGATCATCCTTTGATTAGAGGACCACAGATAAATAAGATGTTATTTTTCTAAGATGTATGAAATAATACTTAAAGTTTTTGTTTTGATACTCTAACATTGATCAATTTCACTATTTATTGCTGTTTACTTTTTATATTAGTTAACTTTTCCATTACTAGGACAAAACACCTGAATACACAATGTAAAGGAGAAAGGGTTTACTTTGGCCCATGGTTTCAGAGCTGAACTGAACATTAAGCTCCTCATTGTACTGGTCCATGTTTGATAGACTGAGAAGTCCCTGGCCAGGTAGCTGCCATGCTGGGCAGTACAGTTACAGAGCTGTTCTGTTACAGAGAGCGCTGGAGGTAGTACTTCTTGCTCAGCAGTTTTAGTCTGTGCTTCTAAGTCTGTGCTTTCTGTAGGCATTTGTAAAAATGCCAAAAGCAACTAGAAAGACATCCTCTTTTATGGACTCTATTAACAGTACACCACTTTTCTTACCTCTAGATTAGTCACTTTCTCTTTCCACAGTCTACTCATCAACAGAAATGGTTGACATTACTTTTTATTGCATTTTCCCCTAAATCTGGTCGTCTGCCTTTGTGCCATTTCTTTTTTTTTTTTTTTTTTAGCATTGGACACTCAATTTTGAGTATAATTTTTATCTCTTAAATTAGCCCATCAGTGTACATGGTACCCCAGCCTTGGCAGACACTTGATAACTAGAGAAATTATTCCCTTTTTCCGCTTGAATCAAGTGTTTGCTTTATTTCAAGCTCCTGAAAGCTAATAGTTTGCCATTAGCAACACTCTGTGTTCAGGATGAGTGATGTTCACCCTTTGATGCAGAGCTTGGGGTTACAGAGAGTCTTCAGTTTTGCCAGAACTATTGCTAGTGTTTAAGACTCCCTCAAACTACACTTGTGAAAAATGAATGCATATTTTCACTTTTTGAGCCTATCACATTTGTGAAGCCATGACAGAATATGATCATAGCCAAGCTGAGAAAAATTTGGGAATGGCAAAAAGTTAACTTGAGTAATTAGTTTGGACCAAACTACTTGGAGATAGTCCAGGAAGACATTTGCTATAAATGTTAGGTTGGATGTGCATGTCTAATTAATCACACATGAACATTGTAAATTACTGAATCATTCAAAAATGTTTATTTGTATTACAGATATGCATTAGGGTAATACCAGTATTACAAGGGTTTGGAGGTTATTACCAGTTTATCAGTTCAGCTTTCCTTCCTTATACCAAGTATGAGCTGTTAACTAAGTATGAGTTTACAAAGAGATTGGCATGCTATTTGGACATATACTTTTTTTTTTTTTTTTAGACAGGGTCTTGATTTGTAGTTCAGGCTGGCCTTGAGCTCACTATGCAGCCCAGGCAAGCTTCCAAATCCTCCTGCCTTTGCCTCCTGAGTCTTGGGATTACAGGAGGGAGCCACCGCGCCCAGCACTATGGTGTGTGGTGCTGATTGCTGGTGGGCATGAGTCACCACACCCAGCATTGTATGTGGTTACTAGGGATCAAACCAGGGACCTTGCACTTGCTACGCAGGTGCTGAAACCACTGAGCTAAATCTCTGGCTCCTGTACTTTTAAGTAACTTAGGGCTCAGGCGTCCACAGTCACTCATTCTGAAGAAAAGGGGTAGATTTAATTTGTAGCTTCCAGATTGGTTGTGATGAATTTGAGTATCCTGCATTTCACTCCTCATAAAAAACTAGTGGTGTAATAAATGATATTAACAGGGGCACCAATGACTTTTTACAGGTGGAACAATCCAAAGTTTTAGTCAAAGAAGGTGGTGTTCAGTTGCTGCTCACAATAGTTGATACCCCAGGATTTGGAGATGCAGTGGATAATAGTAATTGGTAAGCGGTGTTCATCTTCATTTGGAGTACTGAAGAGCTTAGGCTTTTTCTGCTTGACATTTTAAAACTTCTTACTAGTGAAGATCAGTGAACTTGTTCCTATACCATTTTTGCCGCTTACTTGGAAATGTTGTATTCTTTTTTGTTTTTTGAGCTAGGTCCTTGCTTTTGTAGTTCAGACTGGTCCTGAGTTCACTAGGTATCCCAGACTAGCCTCAAACTCAGGCCATCTTGCCTCTGCCTCCTGAGTGCTGGGATTACAAGTGTGAGCCACCATGCCCAGCATTGTGGTATGTGGTATTAGGAATCCAACTCAGGACCTTTGGAATCACTGAGCAAAGTCCCCAGCTCTCACTTCCTTTTCTTAAATTTTTCTTTTAAGTTTTTTGAGACAGGGTCTCATGTTGTAGTTCAGCTGACCCTGAACTCACAATGTAACTCAGGCTAGTTTTGAACTCATAGCAGTTCTCCTGCCTCTGCCTTCTGTGTCCTAGGATTACAGACGAGAGCCACCACACCCAGCCTTGTGGTATGTGATTACTGGGGATTGAACTCTGGACCTTGCGCTTGTGAGGCAGATGCCAGAACCACTGAGCTAAATCACTGTCCCTCTCATTTCCTTTTTTTTATACAGTAGAGTTTAATATACATTGTAAAATTATTTTTAAAACAAATTCTGAAACAGTATGGTTAAATGCAATAATTCTGATAGTAAGTTTAAAACTTGTTTTACAGCAGTTTTATCCATTCATATAAATTATTTTCTATTACATCCTAATTTACCTATTGTCTTAGGCCTTCAGTACTTTTATAAGACACTAAATATCCAAGAAACTTTAGTCTGAAGCAATTTTCTTTAGTCTGAAGTATTTTATAAACAGTGTTTTTTTTTTTTTAATTCTTTTTTCATTTTTTGGTGACAGGGTCTGACTTTGTAGTTCAGGCTGGACCTGAGCTCACTAACTAGCCCAGGCAAGCCTCGAACTCAGCAATCCTGTTTCTGCCTCCCGAGTGCTGGGATAACAGGCGTGAGCCACCACCCCCAGCACTGTGGTACGTGGTGCTGATTGCTGGTGGGCATGAGTCACCACACCCGGTATTGTATGTGGTTACTGGGGATCTAACCAGGGACTTTGTGCTTACTAAGCAGTCCAGAACCACTGAGCTAAATCTCATGCCACAACTTTTTATATCTTTGAATTAAGCTCTTCATTTGAAGTTTAAAGCTAGGTATGTTTTTTCCATATTGAAAAGTATTTTAGCATTGATATAGTTTTTACTATAAATAGTATGCTAATAATTATTTAGCTGTACTTTGACAGTAAATAAATCATTTTCTTTAATTATGAAAGTTTCCAAAGGATGACTTATATAGTATATATAATTTATATAGAGATTTAGATAGTTAAATTTTTACTAATTTTGAATCAGTGTGAAGAATAACTGGAGATGTCTTCCACTTTTAGATTGGCATTTAGCTAAATAAAAATATTGGTCATTGTCCTTTAATTGTCATCAGTTCATTTATTTGTAGAATTGGAACTTAATCATTTTGTTTATTTGCATTCTATAGCTGGCAGCCTGTGATCGACTACATCGATAGTAAATTTGAGGATTACCTGAACGCAGAATCTCGAGTGAACAGACGTCAGATGCCTGATAACAGGGTGCAGTGTTGTTTATACTTCATTGCTCCTTCAGGACATGGGTCAGTAGTACCTTGATGCCTCTGGTGCTTTGTTGTTTCTGCTGCTGCTGTTTATGCATCTTTATAACCTGATCTCTATAGAGTCATAACCAGACCAATTATAAAGTACCAAATTCTGTGGAGAAAGATCTTGGAACAACCCTTCAAAAACCCTACAAAAACTAATGATTTTGGGGCCAGAGATTTGTCTCAGTGGTTCCAGCGCCTGCCTTGCAAGTGCAGTGGTCCTGAGTTCGATCTCTGGTAACAGTAACGACATACAATGCTGGGCGTGGTGGCTCATGCCTGTAATCCCAGCACTGGGGAGGCAGAGACAGAAGGATTGCTGAGTTCGAGGTTTGCCTGGGCTACATAGTGAGCTGAGGGCCAGCCTGAACTACAAAGCGAGACCCTGTCTGAACCAAAAACAAAAACAAAAACCAAATGATTTTGGTGATTAGTTCTTCATGCTTAAGGATCTCATTCATTTCATGGTAGCAAAGCATCTTTCTACCATGGCATGAGGTTTCAGCCTGACTACTTTAGTTTTTTTTTTTTTTTTTTTGAGACAGGGTCTTGCTTTGTAGTGCAGGCTGGCCCTCAGCCTGACTACTTTAGTTTTTGTTTGACTCTTGTTTTGTTACTCATTGACCTACCAAATAATGAGGAACAGCAGTAACTGTAGGGCTTAGACATATTTTCAGGGATTCCCTGTGTATTAGTAAAGGTTTGAGAGAAAAGGTGACCAGAGCTTAAGTGTCAGTGTACTTTTGTACCATTTCTTTCCTCATGAAGTCTGCTGTCTCCTCTTTCCCTTGGTGTTCGGCATCACATCTTTTAAGTTTCATATGGTCAAGACCAACCTCTTAAGTAGCTAAATGTTGATCTGGTCTCACTGGTATTTTGTTAGTACTATGCATGTACTCCCTTTGTTGTTACTCATTGTACCTTTATGTCATTTTGACTGGGTATGTGTCATTATTAGTTGCTAATGTTTCTATTTACTATTCTTTACTCTTTCTTTAGGACAGATAGCTGTCCTAATCCAGCCACCTCATGTCTCTTCACCAAAACGAACTGGACTGTGGTATAATTTCAGACCAAATAGCATTATCATCTAACATCCAAGTTCTAGTAGTGAAAACCACTTTCCTGACCTTTCTTTTGTTCTTGGCTTCTCTCTCCATCTTTTCCTAGATCTTTTCCTAGATGGAGAGATGGTCTCATGCCCATCTTGCTGCAGCAGGAAGCTATAATTAGTTACCAGTTTTGCAGCATCAGATTGGAATGGTGAAAATGTTTCTTCTATATCTAATATTCTACAGTGTTCTGAGAAGTTTATATATTTACATCACTTAACTGACTCATCTAGTGAAAAAGTTGAAAAGAATACAATCTACAAAATATGACATATTGTATAGCCTTTTATGAGTACTTGGGTAGTGCTTCTTTTTTTTCTTTGAGACAGGGTCTCACTTTGTAGTTCAGGCTGGCCCTGAACTCACTATGTAGCCCAGGCAAGCCTCCAACTCAGCAATCCTCCTGTCTCTGCCTCCGGAGTGCTGGGATTACAGGCATGAGCCACCACACCCAGCACTGTGGTATGTGGTATTGATTGCCAGTGGGCTTGAGTCACCATGCCCAGCACTGTATGTGGTTACTGGGGATCGAACTTAGGACCTTGCACTTGCAAGGCAGGTACTGGAACCACTGAGCTAAATCTCCAGCTGGGTAGTGCTTCTTGAATTTTACATTTTTAAAAAATTATTCTGGCTTTATTTGCTAGTACTTTTTCCTGGAAGTCTGCTGTATGAACTCTTTAATCTACAATTAAGCCAATAGAAATTAGTCAGTTTTATATCCTTTGGACTTTTTCCAAGTTTTAGTGATTCTCATGAAATCACATTCTTCCTGTCCCCCTGGGGAAAATTTATTGCTTAAAATGCATGGGAAATAAAAGGTTCTCTTGTTGTTGTTAAGAGAAAATTTTTTTTTTCTATGATTCCAATGATGTGTAGTGGCTTTGAGCCATTTCTTGTTTGTCACAAGGGATAGGAGTTCCCATGTATAAAAATGTGCATTTGAATAGTTTCTCAGCTTTACTATTTTTAGGATTAGAGCAGTTTTGCCCATTGGTATTCAATACTGTAGATTAAGTGAAAGAAGAAGATGCTGAATTTATGTAGAACTCCGAATCTTCTTATGTAGGCTGAGACACTAGTTTAGGGATCCTTTAGATTCCCTTTTAAGAAGGACCCGGTTTTTGAAGTAATAGTAAATCGGCCTGACAGTGTACTCTCAGTTTCCATAGGCCTCATCCCACCTGTCATCCATGCCAACAGGATGGTTCTGTTTGTTTCTGTGGTACTGAGGATGAAACCAGGGGCCTTGGTGCGGAGCTGCATCCTAGCACCCTCTGCCCACACACACCCAAGGCGATGTCTTGCTGGGTTGCCTAACTGGGTTTGAACTTCAGTCCTCCTGCCACAACCTCCAGAATGCTGGATTATAGATGTGCATTACCACACCCATTGTAGGGTGCTATTTTATCCTTTTAATATTAATATGTTAAAAAAAGAGGTCATTGTCATTCAGTAAGTTTTAAGCTTTTTTTTCCCCTTGGAAATTAATGCATATGTACACAAATGAATATATGTAATTTTTCTTGGAGTCTTTTTCCTTGAATTTCCTTGAAAAATCCTGTAATTTTTCCTTGAATTCTGTTTTAAAAAACAAGATTTAAAAATTGATAAAGAGATAAACTAAAGAGAGTGAAGAAAAATTTCAACTAATGTCTCATCTGCATGTAAATTAAATGCTTTTCTGCTGTTGACATGCAAATTTGTGAAATTTATATAGTGATTTAAAAAGTCATAAGAGTGATCAAGACATTTCACTAGGTTTTACCTTTTTCTGTACAGTGTAATTTTAATGTTCTCTGGCCTTTTATACTTAAGAAATTAACTTCCTTGATTAACTGTTACGATTATTTTTAAATTTCTTACTCATCAGTTTTGAAGTCGTGTAATAATACTCAGTTTAAATAATGGAATTAAATTCCTCAGTTTTCTTCTTAAATATAAAACTTGTTAACTTGGATTTGACCTTTTTATATTAAATGTTCCTAAGATTTATTAAAATTTTAAGTTAAGTGAAGCTCCCTTTTTTTACTGGTTTATGCAGACATAAATATATAAAAGAAAACATGAATCTTTGCAAAAACCAGTGCTGTAATGGCTTAAAAAGGCATTGGTAATTTAAATTTTTCATGTGTATAAACTGGAAAATCAGCTAAATCTTTAGAAACCTAAGATTGGATTATCCATATAAATGGCTCCTATACTTAGTATATGTAATGACTGATGAAAAGAAGCAGAACTTGCTTCACAGAGACAGTGTTTTCTGTTAGTATCAATGAAATGAGGGCATTGAGTGTACTGAAGTAATACAGCTGGTACAGTTATTCCAGCCACAGTCTCTCTTCCATAATGCCCCTTGTTCTCTGAATGCCTGTAACACGTTCCAGGGCATTCAAGATAAGGAGAATTGGAGCAAGAGCGGTCTGACTTCTCCATATTTGTTTCCTTCCTCTTCCCCTCTGTGCTGCCACTAGATGTGGTATGTATTCTTCAGACTCCTTAAATGCCTTAAACTCCTTAAATGTTCCCAATTTTAGCTGTTTATTTAAAAATATTAGGCAATGTAATTAAGTCATTCATCAACAAAATGAATAGCAAAGATGTTTATTCTGTTTTTCTCATTGTTTTATAAAAGTTAAGGAATGCCACGTTAGCCAGGCTTTGCGATGTATGCCTGTAATCTTATCACTGTGGGAGGCTGAGGCATGAGGATCACACATTCAAGCTCAGTCTAGGCAATTTAGTGACACATTGTCTCCAAAAATGTAAAAGGTGTGGGAGATACATAACTCAGTGCAAACACCTGGGTTCAGTCCTTAGTACCACACACATACAAAAACCAAAAACAAACAACAAAAAAATCAGAATACCACCTGAGAGTGGTATTTCTACACAAAATGTTTTATTTATTCTTGGGAACATTATTTTATAGTCCTCAATATAGTTTAGATCTAAGGACTTCTGGTTTACACTTACACTTAGTAAAGGACATAAAGAAAATTATGTTTACTTTTTTTTTGGTGACAAATCTTTTGAGTCCCTTCAGCAACTCTTCAGCGTTATGCTAAAGTGCTGAGGTTATAGAAGCCTGAGATACAAACCTCCTCACTGGGGATGTGCTTTTAATGAGAAGGTGGGAAAGACAAGTGTGTAGGAAGGATGACTACTGTGCCACACATTAAGTGTGCGGCAAAGCAGAAAAACCTTGTCTTAGAGGAGGATTGAAAACAAGATTGGGAGCCAAGACAAAAAGATGAATAGGAGTCAGGCAGGCCAGTTCAGAGACAGTGGGGTTAGAGGGTGTTCCAGGCAGAGATCCTGTCCTGTGGCCAGAAGTTCAATCAGGAAATGGTGAGTGATTCAGAAGGACGACGTGGCTCAAGATAGGCTCGAGAATGCTGAGAGATGAGGCCAACTGGTGAAGCTTTGTCTTCAAGCCTTGTGATCCATGCGTGCTGAGGAATCTGGCCATCAGTGTGGTTTTCATTCAAGTAATGACTCTGCCTTTGGCTGCAGTGTGGATAGCTTGTGGAAAATGGGGAGGTTTACCAAGTTGTCCATTCCAGAGGTCTTGGTTGCCTCAACTAAAGCAATGAAAACAGATCCTCTGGCCTTGGTACCAAACACACAAACACAAGTGCATGTGTACATAGGGGTTTTTCCTTCAGTGAGTCGTGGTGAATCTTTGAAAGTAGGGAGGAGTCGCAGGTTTCAGGCTTCAGTCATTGGGTAGATTTTTAGTGTTATTCACTGAGGTAAGGCACATAGAAGAAAGAATGGAGATTCGGAGTGAGCTTTTGATTTTATGACACCCAAGAAATTCCCAGTAATAATCCACAGGGTAAATACAATACTGGAGTTTCAGAGTAATATTTGGACTGGGTATAGAGATTCAGGAGTTACTGGCCCATACAGTGTAACTGAAATCGGTCGTTGTTGTGGTAACCATGCAGGGAATAGGTCCCACTAGAGTCTAGGGGAATGTACCTCTTTCAGGGATGAGCTTACAAGGAAGGTCCTGGAAGAGTCTGTATAGCATCATGGCAGATGCAGTGTAACGGGTGAGTTAGTGTGGGGAACTGCGCAGAAGAAGTGTCTGTGATGGAAGTAGCTGCCAGGTGAAGGAGCGCCAGTTGTAATGCACAGGTGTTGGAGAGAGAAGGTTGGTAGTAAGAACTGAATGTATAATCGAAAGAAAACTACATTTTCTTAGAAAAAAGATCCTTGCCAAATTTTAATAATAATATAGAGGCGAAATATAAGGGCCTCTTCTGGGCCTCCTCTGGTTTTTCCCACTTCCCTTCTAAGACCCAAACCCCTTATTTAAGTAGGGGGTTCAACAGCAGGAATCAAAATGCCTTCTCAGCTACGCTAGCACTTCTTAAACTGTTCTTCCTAGCTGTTGACTGGTTCAATGCATGTTTCAAGGGAACATTTCTGTTAAGTAAAGTAGTTCACTGCACTTAACTGGACACTGGGAATGTCAAGAATCTGCTCCCCAAGTCGATCAGTATAGTCGTATTAAAGACTGTGTATTTCAGACTGAAACCATTGGATATCGAGTTCATGAAGCGTTTGCATGAGAAAGTGAATATCATCCCACTGATCGCCAAAGCTGACACACTCACACCAGAGGAATGCCAACAGTTTAAAAAACAGGTGAGCAGAGTGACTTACTTCTGGGGCTTCTCCTCTGTTCCTGTGCTTTTCAGTTTTTATTGTTCTTAGTATAACATGTTGCAGTCTTGAGGCTTCACTGTATTGTTTATATTGTATTACAAATAATTCTTTAAAATAAACTTTTGCCCTAGCTTTCTTTTGAAACCTCTTAGCTAATACTATAGTACCCATATCCTTCATCAGATTGATTGATTGTTTGATTGATTGATTTTTGAGACAGTCTCATTATTAGTTCAGGGTGGTCTTGAACTCAATATGTAGCTCAGGCTGGCCCGAAACTCATGGTGATCCTCCTGCCTCAGCCTTCCAAAGTGCTGGAATTAATAGATAACTGCCATCACAGCCAGCATTTGTCAGTTTTTAAATAAGCCTATTTTAGTTTTTACTTTTGAGACAGGGTCTCCCTTTGTAGTTCAGGCTGTCCCTGAGCTCGCTGTTTAGTCCAGGCAAGCCTCCAGCTCAGGATTACTCCTCCCTCTCTCTGCCTCCCGAGTACTGGGATTACAGGTGTAAGCCACCACACCCAGCATTGTAGTTTTTGGAGTTTTTTTGGTGTGTATTTGTTTGTTTGTTTTTTAAGAAGGTTTTTGGGGCAGAGATTTAGCTCAGTGGTTCTGGCACCTGCCTAGTAAACACAAGGACCCTGGTTCAATCCCCAGTAACAATATGCAGCAATACTGGGTGTGGTGACTCACGCCCACCAGCAATCAGTACCACATAGCACAGTGCCAGGTGTATCTCATCCCTGTCATCCCAGCACTCAGGAGGCAGAGGCAGAGGAATTGCTGAGCTGGAGGCTTGCCTGGGCTACACAGTGAACTCAGGGCCAGCCTGAACTACAAAGTCAGACCCTGTCTTAAAAAAAAAGAAAGGTCTAATTATATAGCTTTGGCTGGCCTCAAACTGATCACAGTCCAACTGCCTCCACCTCCCAAGTGCTAGTATTACAGGTGTGTCCACCAAGCCTAGCAAATAGTTTATTTAGAATATATTCTTTTTTACAGCCCCTATCACCATCCCTCCTCAAACCCTTTAGAGTTATTGTCTTAACATGAATTCCCAGGAAGAGGATTATTATTCATTGGCTGTTTTTATGGCTCTTTATCCATATATCTGCATTTAGGCACAGTGCTTTCCCAGTGAAACACTTGGTTCTTTTTATAATGGCCATATCTGTTTCACTATGACCACACCAGCATTTCTTTTCATTTTTATTGTAAAAAGTTGTGTGTAATAAAGTGGATTTTTTTAACTGTAATTTTACTTCTCAGGTGTATACTGAACATTTTAAAAAGCAAGACTTCGTTCTTTTTTTTTTTTTTTTCCAGACAGGGTCTCACTTTGTAGTTCAGGCTGATCCTGAGCTCACTACGTAACCCAGGCAAGCTTTGAACTCACAGCAATTCTCCCGCCTCTGCCTCCTGAGTGCTGGGTTTATAGGCTTGAGCCACCACGCCTGACATTGTGGTGTGTGGTACTGATTGCTGGGATCACGACCTGGCTTTGTGGTGTGTGGCACTGAGAATCAAGATCTGGACCTTGCTTGCAAGGCAGATGCAGGAACCACTCAGCTAAATCCCCATCCAAGACTTTGTTCGTTTTTAAATTGCTTTTGTGAACATCTTGTTCAAAATGTCTTTGGGCTGTAGTATGTACTTGGTATTGCTTGTAGCTATTTATATAAATTCTTATACTAGATATTTAGTATATTCATTATTCCTGTACTAGATATTTAGTAAATTCCTATTTTTGCAAGTTTATTTTCTTTTTTCTCTTATCTTCCTTATATCGTTTTCATTGTGCTTTATGCAGCACACATAATTTAACCCTTTCCCCCCCCCCAAAGTCTAGTTATTTCAGTAGTATTAGGTTAAAGACATATTTTCTTCATTTTGTTGTGCTTGGTTTGTTACATTTGACATGTTATGATATTAGTCTTAATTTATGGAACTCTCTTTTATTCCACCATTCTTTTTAAACCACAGCAACTTTGTATTACACTAAAAAAAAGATTTTAGCATTATCTCTTATTGTCTTTATAGTCCTTTTGTTGTATTATTCAGTACAAATTGTAGAATACAATACCTTGAAACCTGTTAGAAAAATCTTGCTTTGAAGTTGTGATATATGCAGATAAACCTGGAAAATATCTTGTACATTGTGTCTACTTAATATTTCCACCAGGATTATGTGTCTCTATTTTACATTGATTCATTCCCACTTTTTTTTTTTTTTGCGGTACTGGGGATCAAACTTGGGCCCTTGTGCTTCCAAGATAAGCACAGTACCACTTGCTAAATCCCCAGCCCCCCACTTTTGTTTTATAATATACTATTTCTAAGTTTCAAATATTAGTCACATAATATATTTTCCTCTTCTTTCTTGAGTTGTATCTATCTCCATTTGGATTTGTACTGACAACTTGGAGATCAAAAAGATGAATAAATAACGACACGCTTCCAAATTGGTCACAATGTTCTTTTCCCTTCTTTCTGTCTGTTTCACAGGATTGGACTTCAAGTTGGTTGGTATACACCTCACCATGGAGCTACACTCCAAGCCCTCATTTTTTAAAATTATATTTTTAGAATAACTTCCTATCAAAGTTACCTATCATAGTCACCTAGAAAACTTCTTCAGAATGATTTGTTGGGCCTGATTTCTGTGAAGTGGTTCTGTAACTGATGAAGAGGCTATAGCATTTATTTTGAAAGTGCTCACTCAGACCACTTTAATCTACAACCCTGACCAAGAACCACTGCTGTAAACATTAACAACTTTTTCTTTTTCTCTGCTAGTCTTCTAGTTATCAGTTTATCTTATTCTTCATGTTCTTTCTGTGTAAGTAAAGGCCTACTTTGAATATAAAGATACATAATATAATAATTATTATTTTACTTTTTTTTGAGACAGGGTCTCACTTTGTAGTTCAGGCTAGACCTGAGCTCACTATGTAGCCCAGGCAAGCCTCGAACTCAGCAATCCTCCTGCCTCTGCCTTCCAAATGCTGGGATGACAGGCATGACCCACCACACCTCACATTGTGCTATGTGGTACTGTCACCACGCCCAATATTGTTGTATGTGGTTACCAGGGACCTTGTGCCTACTAGGCAGGCACTAGAACCACTGAGCTAAATCTCCAGCCCTCTTTTACTATTTGATTGTACAAAAGTTTTAATTTTTTCATAAAACAAAAACATAGCTATTTGGCCCCAAGTTTTTCCAGTGACAATTTTTTCTTTATTCCTTATGACTAGTATAGTAATTCTGTAACTCGTCTTGTTTAAAGTACCTTTGCTGCCCTAGGGAGGCCCCACTATGAGAATACCACAACATATAAAATGTGTAGGCAGGGAATCTCGTAGTAGGTATATTAGTCATACCCTTTCTGTGAATACAGAAAGCTGAGCATTTGAAAATTCCTTGAATGTCTGTATCTCCATTTAGAATTGGTAGTGGTTTTTGACAAGATAATGTAATTTGAACTAGGTCTTTAATAATTTGTCATCTTTGGTTTTCTGTGTTCTTCTTATTAACATGAGTTTGTTATCCCCTATGCTGTGTTTTCTCCTTTGTGCTTGTTCAGTTGTGTGTCAGGTACTCTTCAATACATGACTGTATGTGCACACCCAGGGAGATTTTTCTGATCAGGGTGCCAGTATTCCTCCTGGAGCCAATGTTATAATTAGTTCTAGTTACCCTTGCTGTAGTTTGCTAACATTTTTAGGTGACTTTAAGCCCTTTTGATTCAGCTAAGTAAGATAAGATAATGAGTTATATCCAGAGAAAGAATTTCACTTCTAGTAACCAAATGACTTAAGGTCATTGCACTAGAAACCAAGTAGAACCTTAAATATGTTTTGAAACATTTTAGGCATGATAACCATATGACTTTAATACTTTTGAAATTGTCTTTAGTGTTTATATGTCAACTTTAGCATTCCAAAAAGTCATTTGATTTTTAGATTATAGTTTTATACCATTAAAAAACAGCAAGGAACCAGAAACTGAGGTTTGTAAGAATCCAAGAAGTGTTTGATTAAAAATAGGGCTAATATACTGATTATGTATGAAGCTTTTACTAACTACTACTTCTGTTTTAGATAATGAAAGAAATCCAAGAACATAAAATTAAAATATATGAATTTCCAGAAACAGATGATGAAGAAGAAAATAAGCTGGTTAAAAAGATAAAAGTAAGTTATTCCTATATGTACACTGTTTTCTAGCTTTGAAAGCATATTGTGCTATCTGCAGGAAAGACCAAAAATATCAAAGTTTTAAGTAGTTGGCTCCAAAATAAATCAAGAGGTTATATAATGCTGAGTTTAGCTTTGCACTTAACTTTGTTGATTAGCTTTTATGAGTAAAGGCATGGAATAGGTTCAGAGTAGCAGTTCAGATGGTTTTCACTTAACTGGTCACATACACCTTATGAAACAAGTAATGAGAACAGAGGTTTCATTCTGTCAATGTTTTAATCTGTAGGAGTCAGGCAGAATTGTGTTTCATTTGTCCTGTTACAAAGCGAGCCACAAATCTATAGCAGAGTACTTTTTCTGTCTTAATTTTTTTTAGGTTCTGAATATCTTGGATCTAAAAACCACACACACACATACACCAGCAGCAGCAGGCAATGTATACATCAGGAAGTGAAAAACTTGTATAAATATTTTAATACTAACTTTATCTTGAGATTAGTACAAGTTACTTTCAGCATTTACAATTATAAAAGATACTCAATGTGGTAGTCATTAGCTTCTAGGCATTTATTAATATGGCAGACTGTAGGAAGTGTGTGTAGGTTTTTTTGCTAGACTGTGTGTGTGTGTATGTGTGTGTGTGTGCGCGTGCATGTATGTGCCTGTCTTGTCTGGTTTTTTTTTTTTTTTTTTTTTTTTTTTTTTTTTTTTTTTTTTTTTTTTTTTGCTTTTTTGGAGACAGGGTCTCGCTTTGTAGTTCAGGCTGGCCCTGAGCTCACTATGGTGCCCAGGCAAGCCGCCTCGAACTCAGCAATCCTCTTGTCTCTGCCTCCCGAGTGCTGGGATTACAGGCGTGAGCCACCACGCCCGGCATTGTGGTATGCGGTGTTGATTGCTGGTGGGTGTGAGTCTCCACGCCCAGCACTGTATGTGGTTTCCGGGGATCGAACTCAGGACCTTGCGCTTGCGAGGCAGGCACCGGAACCACTGAGCTAACCCTCCGGCCCTTGTCTGGTTTTTTGAGACAGGGTCTTGCTGTGTAGTTTAGGCTGGCCTTGAATTCACTATGTAGCTTAGGCTGCCCTTGAACATGTGATAATCTTCCTGCCTCTGCCTCTCAAATTCTTAGATTACAGGAGTGCACCACCATGCCTGGTTCTAAAAGTAGTATATTGAGAGATAGCATTGTTTAAGCATATCTAGTTATTTTGGAATTAATGAAATATTTATATCTGATTAATGAACTTTTGAGGTTTTATAAAACAACTACATAATATGTTTCTAGGAGGTGCGTGAATTCTGAAATGGTTTACCCCCGATTGGGTATGAGTGAACACAAATGTCAGTTGGATCTGAAGTTTCCAAAGCTAGAGTTTACCAAATCTAATATTCCCTGCTTCAGATATTATTAAGGTTGGTCTTCGGTCAGACAGGCTGCTTACAAACCTCATTTTGGACCTCTCTGAAAGCCAATATATGTTTTCCTCTTTCCCCTCATTTTTTGGAGTGAATCTTTAGCAAATAATTTGACCAGCATATGTCTTAGTATTCCTAAAATTTCAGAGAAAGTAAGTTTATCATTGTTTACTTTGGTAGTAATGGCACATGTTGGCATTTTACTAAATACTGGGTTATGACATTTTACTAATACTGTCCTATAAGAGTGAATGTAGAAGCTAACAAATATCTTGTTTTTCTTTCAACTAGTGTTCTTCTGTATTTTTCATGAACAGTGAGAACTAAGAGTGTGTGTGAACGAGAATTCTTTATTTTCTAGGACCGCTTACCTCTTGCTGTAGTGGGTAGCAACACTATCATTGAAGTTAATGGCAAAAGGGTCAGAGGAAGGCAGTACCCATGGGGTGTAGCTGAAGGTAAGATTGTCTTCAGGAATGACTTTTTTCCTAGGATCTCACAGTTGTATTTAAGTTTGTGTTTATTTTTATTTTTTTCCTTTATTGAGTTTATTGGTACATTTCAGATAAACATCACAGTCACATTCAACATTGAGGATTTGTACCTGTATATGATATATCTTGATTCTCATTTTTTCCCATTCCTCTGCCCTCCCTACAACCTGCCAAACCCCTATATACATAAGCTTTGTTTCCTCTTTTTTATCAGTGAAAAAAATTGTGTTTATATTTAGCAGTATAATTTGCATACCCTTCGGATTACTCTTTTGCCTTTAGTGTCATTTTCCTTATAAATACAATCCTGTTTTTCAGACCTCATGTCCTACCACGTCAGGCAAGTATGTATTAAACCCTGTATTTGAGGTGCTTTAGAAGTCAGTTGTCACTGCTCTGTGTGCTGTTCTTAAGCCATCAAGTCAGTTTCTGGTTTGGTTTGGTTTGTTTGAAAACATACTTACAATTAATTTTTTTTTTTTAACATGGGTCTGACTTGCCTTCCAAAGGAGCTATGAAATAGTTTGGAGAGAAGGACCATCTGTCATTCCATCCAAGTGTCTGATGGGTCAGGGACCCCCACAGGAGTGATAGAAAATAGTTACGAGCCTGGTTAAAACATTCACCATTTACTTCCCTCTACACAAGTCAGATTTTGGTATTGCATCTTTAGAGTAGAAAAACTTTGTTTTGGGTGTAGGATCTCAGTATTTGACTTAGCTTGGCTTTGAGCTCTTGATGTAGCCCCCACTAGTCTCAAATTCGTGGCTTCCCCCCGCCCCTCAGCAGCCTGTAGAGTAAAAACTGTATTATTGGGCCAAAGATTTAGTTCAGTGGTTCCAGCACCTGCCTCGCAAAACGCAAGGCCCTGAGTTCGATCCCGGTAACCACATACAATGCTGGGCATGGTGGCTCACACCTGTAAATGCAGCACTTGGCAGGCAGAGGCAGGAGGACTGCTGAGTTCGAGGCTTGCCAGGGCTACATAGTGTAGCTCAGGGCCAGCCTGAACTACAAAGCGAGACCCTGTCTCAAAAAAAAAAAACAAGGGCTAGAGATTTAGCTCAGTGGTTCTGGCGCCTGCCTCACAAGCACAAGGTCCTGAGTTCGATCCCCGGTAACCACATACAATGTTGGGCGTGGTGACTCATGCCCACCAGCCATCAATACCACATACCACAGTGCCGGGTGTGGTTGGTGGCTCACGCCTGTCATCCCAGCACTCAGGAGGCAGAGGCAGGAGGATTGCTGAGTTCGAGGCTTGCCTGGTCTACATAGTGAGCTCAGGGCCAGCCTGAACTACAAAGCAAGACCCTTGTCTCAAAGAAAAACAAAACAAAACTGTATTATTAAGAGATTCTCTTTCCAATAAAATCTTAGATGTAACACATCCCTCAGAAATCCTCTTTGCAATAGTTGTGTTTCCTCATATTTGTTTTATTACATTGACTTAACCTAATATTTAATCTTGGAAGTTGGAGTCACCATTGTTTTAGCTCTTTGTTGTAATTATTTTGAATAATTCTGTAAGTTTAGAATCTCATTACAAGTTGCTATCCTTCTTAGGGACTTTCCCCACCATTGACGCTGTCCTTGTGTTCAGCTCTGTTGTAACCCAGGAGCCTGCCGTTGTAGGCCTGAGGGTTTAGAACACCAGGTTTTTAGAAGTCTGCCCTGGACAGTTTGCTTTGTGTCTTTACATTGTTCTCCCAAGTAATGTTCCTATTAATGATATATTTTTTTTTTAAATGAAGAAATGCTTTTAGTGGGAGGAAGTTATTTTCTTTTTTCTTTTTCTATTTTTTGAGACGGTTTTGCTTTGTAGTTCAGGCTGGCCCTGAGGTCACTGTGGAGCCTAGGCAACCCTCCAACTCAGCAATCCACTTGCCTCTGCCTCCCAAGTGCTGGGATTATAGGCAGGAGCCACCAGGCCCAGCATTGTAGTATGTGGTACTGATTGCTGGTGGGCCTGAGTCACCATGCTTGGTATTGTTGTATATGGTTACTGGGGATTAAACTAGAGACCTTGTGCTTGCTAGGCAGGTGCCAGAAAAACTGAGCTAAATCTCCGGCCCCAGAAGTTTTTTCTCAAAGAGAGTTTTATAAAATGATTTATCCCTTTACCTACAATGTTGAATTTTTAAAATGTATTTTAATTATAGAGTAAATATATTTTCTGCCAATAATGAACAAGTCCATGCATTCCCACTTAAAGTTGAGTATGCTTCCTTTCACAGAGATCATTTATTAGGTTTATGAAACTGTCACTGGAGATAGCACTATAATAAAGTAGCACTATCATGCAGTTATCTGTTACTCCTTGGCACTAAGAGAGTATTAAACCTTAGTGAAAAATTGATTTGAACAGTTCCACATACTTTCATAGTTTTCACAATGAGATCCTGTAAAATTTCCTTTGAAAAGACTGGGTTTACCTATAGTAATATATGTGAATTTTTTTCTTACAGTTGAAAATGGTGAACATTGTGATTTTACAATTCTAAGAAATATGTTGATAAGGTAAGTGTGAGCAGTGATGAAGTAGCCTATGGCTGTTTTGCTCTGATAGTGTAGAGTTGGACAGCTTTGGTTTTTGCTTTTGGGCAAGTACGTAATTTAAATTGGTATAGTTGTTCTTGCAAGGAAATAAGTACTGCATGGAGACAACTTCTGTTCTTTGAAAATTTGTGTTCAGCAAAAACACAAAGTGGGTAATGTGGCTCGGGATACAGAGAAGCTCCAGTCTCTGGTCATCACACTTCAGCCTAAGATTAAGTACTGAAATAGGCCTGGAAAGTGGGGAAGACCCTTGTTCTTGTGCCATATGTAGAGTGGGGAGAACAACAGAAGGAAAGGCTACTTTTGAGTTAGGAGCAGACTCTGTTAAAGGCGTACACAGTGGCACCAGTGAGTGGGTTACTGTTGCATGCTGGGACACGGGACATACCAGTCTTCCCATGAGAAACGTGCCTGCTGGCTGACCGAGACTGGGGCTGAGGCCAGGGGAAAGCCAGGGATGGGAGAAACCGGCAGGAAGGAGAGCCAGTGAGCCGGATTGGCCTTGTGCAGAGACCGTCTCATCATCCCCTCTCTCTGCAGCCTCCAGGCTAGGGCGCGCATCACCTGTTAGCACCTGTGCTCTTTACTCGGTGGCCCACTTTCCCACAGCACAGTGGTTTCTTTAGCTACAAAGGGCATTGCAGTGGTAAGAGGCCAGCTCATGCTACCTTCACCGTCTCCCGCCGTTGAGCAAGGATGGCATCATCTCACATGAATTGTGTGGTTTATCCCTTGTGTGTTGATTTTATGTATGGAAGTGGTGGAAGCAGTATTTTTTTGACCACAGTAGCACATTTGCTGGACAGTTTGAATAAACAGTAATTTACTCTAAATTAAGATTTTTCAAGTAGGAAAATCTTTGGTATATGAGCTGAATCGTCCTTGTGTATTAACCTAGTAAAAATTCTGATGCTATTTCCCTATAATTGCCTAAGAGAACACAACTTCTTACAGATTTTATGAACTTTAGTAGTAGCTAATCTAGTCTCCCTTCTGTAATAAAAATCAAATGCAGGAATACACAATAAAGGTAAGCATTGTTTTGTAGAAATTTCACCTTTTAATAACTACTTTAAGTGACTTATGGACATTAAAATCTAAGGTGGAATCTGAGTTTAAGTGTGAACTTTCATTTTGGTAAAACTTTGAATCTACATCAAAGCTGTTTTACTAGATGGAAACTGTTGCTATTCATGATAGGACGCACATGCAGGACTTGAAAGATGTCACCAATAACGTGCACTATGAGAACTACAGAAGCAGAAAGCTGGCAGCTGTTACTTACAACGGTGTGGACAACAACAAGAACAAAGGGCAGCTTACTAAGTAAGTGTGAGTTCTCTCCTGCAGAAGAAGCAGAGTTTCTGCACTGTCATCAGCTGTCTCCTTCTGATCAGTACCTCCTTGGTACTCATTAGAAAAGTTAGCTCAGTTCTCTGTGCATAGCAGCAGAAGCCTGTTTTGCTAAGCTTGTTCTGGCAGTATGTACTATTGGGTGTTTTTTTTTTTTCTTTTGAAATAGGGTCTCACTTTGTAGTTCAAGCTGACCCCAAACTCACTATTTATTTAGCCCAGGCAAGCCTCAAATTCACAGCAATCCTTCTGCTTCTGCCTCTGCCTCCTTAGTGCTGGGATTACAGGTGTGAGCCACCATGCCTGGCATTGTGGTATGTGGTACCAGGGATCGAACTTGGGATCTTGCTTGAGCATGACAGGCAAGACGCTAGAACCACTGAGCTAAATCCCACGCTCAGGGATGTACTATTTTTTTGTCTTGTCTTTAGGTAGAAGAGTGGTTCATTCTCTTCTGGTCATTTGCCATTCCCTTCATGATCTGTATACTTCACATATAGTAGATCTAGTTCAGAGTCAAACAGACCTTTTGGCAGATAACAATTTTTTGAGTAAAAATAGTCATTACCAAGGTCTTTTAAATTCCATTTTATGTTTGAGGTAAGTATCCTATGTCCAGTTTAGTAAAAGTAAACATACAGTTGCTACCTTTAATGGAAGCTTTTTTTTTTTTTGTTTTTTTTGTGAGACAGGGTCCCACTTTGTAGTTCAGGTTGGCTCTGAGCTCACTATGTAGCCCAGGCAAGCCT
>PVIC010013138.1:0-14174 GCA_004025085.1 Thryonomys swinderianus
ACAAAAGGACTCTGTCATGCTGCTTGATAGTCACACCTTCCTCGCTTGCTTTGTACTGATCTGGTCTCCATCTCTAAAATGTCTTGATCTGGAGAATTTTATATAAATGGATCTGTAAATCTATGGAACCCTTGGCTCCCTTAAGTCGCTGTGAACCACTGGCCAGTTTCTTTTCATTGTTCAATCATATTCCATCGTTCGAACACCCCAGAGGTCAATCATTTGCCCATTGAAGGTTGTTGTCCTTAGGTTGTTTCTAGTTTTTGCTATTACAGAAAGCTGTGTGAACATCCTGTTCAGGTTTTTATATAAACAAAAGTTTTTGTTTCTACAGAAGAAATCCCCAGGAGTAATTGCTGAAGTTTATAGGAAGCAATTTTCTCCTCTCTCTTCCTCCCTACCCCACTCTCTCTTCCAGCTGCTAGGCTGTATTGTTTTACATTCTCACTAGCAATATATGAGTATATCTGTACCTTGGAAACATTTGGCATTATTGGTGATTTTAATTTTAACCATTCTAAAAGGATATGGTGATATCTCAGAGTAGATTTAATTTGTAGTTCTCTGATGGTTAACGGTACTAAACATTGTTTCATGTGTTTGTTGGCCTTACTTCTATCTTCTTTGGGAAAGTGTCTAATTGAAGTGTTCCTGCTGTTCTGTAATCAGGCTGTCTTCTTACTGCAGAGTTTAGAGTTTATTATGTAGAGTGGCTACAGGTCCCTTGTCAGATACATGATTTCCCCTCACTTTTTAGCTTTTATTTCATTATTATTTCCAAATGATCTATTCGGTTCTATGTTCAAAGTCTGCCTGATCTTTTTCTAGAGATTCTTGTACCTTTTTTTAATTTATTGTTTTGTACTTTTTAAAGTCCTTTTTTAAAATATACTTCTCTTAAATCTTTTCTTTCAAAAATAATTAGGTTTATTTCAAGAATTGCAGTACCTAAAGTTCCAGCTCTGTATATCATACTGTTTGCTGACTCCCTTCTGTGGTATAGTTTCCTGTGTTCTACAGGTTCAGATGATCAACCTCCCTTTGAAGGAATGTAATCTTTGGAAATCCCTCCAGAGGCCACATGAAGGAGAGGTTCCACAGGAGAGATTTTGTTTTACTTCTGTGACATCCTCGGGAATGCTCACGGCCAGCACCACATTTCATTCTATCCTCTCAACTGAACGTTTCCTATACTATGCCCACGGCATGGATTTCGACACCAGAGGGTCTCACGGCTGTAAAGATTCACAGGATAGTTTTTAAACTCCTCCCTGGTGGGTGGGTTTATTCTTTCCACTCATTTGTTTTTAATTCTGCCCTGCTTCAACTTGGTTTTAATTCCAAACTTGTCTCGGGGGCCTGAGACTTTATCTCCTGTTCCCAGGCAGGCCTGAGGGCCCTTTCCCCTTCCCTGAAGTTCTTCCAGCTCTCGGGTCAGGCTCCCTGGTTTTCATTTCCTTCATTCTTGCTGCCTGGGGATTTCTCTGACTTTATTATTCATCTTTTCATTTAAAAAAAGATACCTCAAAAATAGTAAGTCTATAAATATTTATCATATATTGTTCAGCCTTCTCTGTGTACTAGTGGAAGAGTTTTCAATTTATCTGGATGACTGTTTTACCCAATAGTTACACAGAACAAAATTAAAAACATTATCTTGACTCCTGTAGTCAGTGCCCTATATGATGATGACATCCAGGTGGCATCTTGGAAATATGATCTGCTTGAAGAGTCTGAGGACGAGGCTGGTGATGTAGCTCAAGGTTTCCAGTGCCTGTCTTGCAAGCACAAGGTCCTGACTTCAACCCCTTGTACCAAAAAAAAAATTTTTTTTAATAATATGTTTACAAGTATCTTGCTCCCAGAGCAAGTCACTTTCTACTCCTTTTTCTAGTTCAGTTTCTTAAAAGTACTGACATTTTATTTTATTTTTAATTAAGATACATGTATTACGTCTCTCCTCACTGGATTACAAGTTCCATGAGGGTGAGTGTATGACCAGAGCAAAGGGATAGAGGATACATCAACCACCCCAAGAGTCACCCATGATATCAGCAGGGGCCTGGGACACAGTGAGTAGAAGTAGCCAAAGACACCTGAGTGAAATGTGACTTCAACTAAGAAAAGGAAAATTTAGTAAAATCTTATTGAAAGCAAGAATAGACATTCCAAAAAATGGTTTTCTTTAGAGACTTTAGAAAAAATATCAGGGCCAGCATTTGGCAGTGTTTCTCTAGCTCTGGCCGAGGTCAAGGCTATCTGTTCTATGGCAGACAGTACAAAGACCAGTCACTGCACTCAGGAGCACCCTTTTGATCGGATTTCACAGATCACAGATTCACAGCAGGCAACCCTGTGATTACAGCTGCGTCTGTTCCCAGGTTCTGCATGACAGATGGGAGCTCTCTGCTCTCTGAAAAGGACCGCCCCTCCCTGGGACCGGTGCGCTTGCACTCCGGCTTTTATGACTTTCCTGCAGACTTCGTACGCAGATCAGCCTGAGGAGCCCAGAGGCAACATCAAGTGCAGGGTTTGTCAAGCTGAGGATCAGGCTGTAAAGGTCGGTCAAGGGCAGCAAAATAGCCTCTGAGGCCTGTGCTTCTTCAAAGCTCATCCCCGGGCTGGCAGCGCTGAATGATGCAGGGAGCTTTGAAATGTACGGGGCCCTGGCTTTTACCTCAGCCCTTTCCAAGTCACAGTGGGATGGGATAGCGAAGCTGTACTTTCCACAGGCTCATCTGATGATCCTTAGGCAGCAGATCTGGGAAACACTGCCTCAGCTCATTATCTTTTTCATCCCTCTTTAACTGGAACATGCATCATTTTTTTCCTTTACCCCAAAATAATGTTTCTGATTGTAGAAGAGTTCATTGAATCTAGCGTGATCCCCAGTACTGTAAGCTTAATCATTCCATGGGCAATTGCATTTTGAAATAAGAGCTCATTAGTACAAATACATCTCTGCAAGATCAGAGCATCCTCTTCCTTTGGAGCAAGGATGGTCAGGCTTGGTTCTGATCCCTGTCACCCAGCCTTCGACACATTTCTCACACATCTGGTGGCCTTTCCATCCCCCCAGGCTACATAAATTTATGTTCCCAAGGTGCAGTCTGAACTATCTGACACTGGCTGTGCCTGTGCATAAGTCCAGCTGGCACTAGAAGATTCCTGAGGACACAGGGGTTTCACCAGAACCAGCATTAGCATGTGGTCTTGGGGTGCTATGATTCCTGTTATTTTAGTGGGGGGACTGATAATTTTGATATCTTACTTTCTACCTACTACTATTCAACTGGGAAAGAGAATAAGAATCAGCAAAGAATAGAGAGACTGAAGGAGCAATTAAATATTGCTTTCACCCAAGATTCTAAGTCGGTGTTCTTTTCATAAGGCTATTTTGGAGAATGTTTTCTCCAAATTCATTTGCTTTCTGGAATTCTCATACTGAAATACTTTTATTCTCTTTTGAACTAAACAGAGAATTCAGTGGAGTTAAGTGACAGGTTGAAGCTAGTTTTTCCCCTTTCTTCTTCACTCCCAAACTTTCATAAACAAATACATAATAACCCATCACTGGGCATTGCCCTGGACTATGATGTCTAGCTTTATAAATTGCCTCTGACTTCTAATGTGTCTCGATGTGGCAGATGTGTGAAATCAGAGTGTCTACAAAGATTGTAAAAATGCAAATGACTGCAGAGCAGTATATGCAAGGTTGATATCCCGAATCCTAATGACCATGCAACCTAGACGCATCGGTCCAGTCACCCACAGGCAGGTGCAGGCGAGGGGTCACCACCAGCGGCTGAGACCTGCTGAGAAGACCGGCTTGGAACTGGGGGTGCACATAGGACCACATTCTGGCAAAGTGTGGAACAAAACCTACTTCAGACGAGAAGCCAGTGCAGAGGGAGATGAATGGGTCGGGAGCCACGGAGTTAACTAGGGGACTGGAGAGAACGGAGCTCATCAGGCCCCCCTCGGGGGTGGCAGTGCCAGAGCCTGGAAGGGCGAGGATGGAGCTTGCGGAGTGTTCACGTTCAGATATTATTACTTGGTGTTTGTACTTCCTGGTTCTTTCTAGGGCTTTCACTTTGCTCCCTGCTCTGTCCTTTCCCCTCTTTTGCATCCTTCAACAGCATTTCAGTGCTGAGCCATCTGAGGTTCATGATGAACGAATGTCTAGAGAAGGTGGTTTGAATGCGCGAGCCCGTCTGAGTTCCAGGAGTCTCGGTCTGGCCGAGGAGAGAGCTCAGACCACATTCAGGGGAAGAAATGGGCAGTGTGTGGTAGCAAGAACTATTCACAGTGCAGAAAAAGGCACAGTGGGCACCAGAGTGTTTGCCATCGAATTACCTCGCCTGCAGTCCTACCTCTGCCAAGAACCACCTGTATAACCTAGAGCAAGATCACAGGATCTTCTTATCTAGCAAATATATGATGGCAACTCTGTAATCCCCTCAATATTGTCTCAAAGTTTTTATTTGGTCATAAACCCTCAAATTTAGGACTACTGCCCTTACAGATTCCAAATACACACACACACACACACACACACACACACACATATATGAATGTGTGAGTAAATTTGGGTCCCTGGCATTATCTGGTACTCTCACCCCATAGAGTTGGCAGTCTTTGAAAGAAGTCAAAATCCTATGGGTAAAAATAAACTACATAAAGTCCTTTGCAATGCTGTTTTCATGAAACATAAACAAAAAATTGTGTTTTCGTTTTTAGCATTTGACATCTCTTGCTAACAAAACAAATGGATAAAAAGTCTACTCTTAGGCAAGACGAAAGGACCAGATGATAAATGGATAGAAGCAATTGTTTATGACAATTTCACAGCCAGTTTAATTAACAGGGCGAGATGAGATGCCTGTTTTAACTCAGCTGCCTTGGCATTTTCCGTCTCTCTGCACTTTCCAACGTGATTTTAAAAGAACTGCTTTTGACCAGATTGGGTGCATTTGGACTCCTAACAAGCTGTATTTCGACTTTCATATGTGATTCAGTTCACAAGAGCGAAGCATTCAATCCGCGTTGAGGAAGCCACGAAGCTTCTGCGGGTGGAAGTCAGCGAGGCAGCTCAGGGGCAGGACATGTGCTTAGCACGCGGGGAGCTCTGGCTCAACCCCCAGGCCCCAAGCCAAAAGCATTCGCACCTTAAACTATTTTATCTTCATCCAACTACATATCTATCTTATGTGGGTGAAATTATGGGCATATTCATTTGCATCCTCTTCAAATTCCTTAGCCGGTCTCTTATTTTCAGCTTTTACATCTCTTCATTCTCCTTTATAGTAGTTGGGTTCTTCATCTAGTTTGCAAGTTTTTGTACTGTGAACTTATCCTTAGAGAAGCAGTTTTTTCTCTTGGGAAAGAAAACCTAAGAAGCTGGTGGCTGTGAATTGGCTGTACAAGGAAGGTTAATATTTCCATCTAGCTCACTCCTGTAATCCCAGCACTTGGGAGGCAGAGGCAGTAGGATCACTGAGTTCAAGGCTTGCCTGGGCTACATAGTGAGCTCAAGGCCAACCTGAATTACAAAGCGAGACCCTGTCTCAAAAAAAAAAAAAATGCCATCTACAGGAGCTCCCCCTCCCATGCTGTCAATGATCTGGTATTAATTGTTATTTAATTTCTCACTTAGAGTTCTGGTGCTTCATGAGTGGCATAAATCTGACATCTGATGTGCACATGCACAGGTCTGAATTTGCAGTCTTTCTTAACTGACATCCTCAAAACCGTACACAGTCAACAAGTTCAAATCTCCTGCTTCTCTGGGTTTCCCTGTGAATTTTCGCATATTTTGTGTGACTCACTGTCACTATTGGGCTACCATTTATTAAGTTTTTACTGTGTCCCAGTTCAATAGCAGAAACATCCTGTCAGGACATCTCTATTCTAACCACTGGGCACGTATCAGTCAGTTCCACCTACATTTGGACCTGTACTTTGTTACTAATACTTGAAAGACATTATTTACGTCAGGCCATGATAAGGATAACAAAATGATTTCCCAGAGTGACTGAAACCACGCTTTGAAATAATAAAGGCAGCTTAACAGTTTGCATATTTATCTACAGTGTAGAGTCTAACTAATGTCAACATCCAGTCACTTCCCACCAGGTTTTAGGGGAAACCCTTGGTCCCAAGTGACTCAAATTGGGTCTCATGTATTTGAGCTGAGGGTGTCTCATTCTCTTTAGTCTTACGCATTCTCTGACCCCATTTTCTTGTTTCATACAGTTTCACCTAGATATTCTGTGAGCTGATAACTCAGCATTAGAATATATCTATTTGATTTGCAGTAAGTGTTTGTTTTCTCACTGCATAGGTTCAAAACTGAAGTTTTAGAATAAGTTAAAATGATTTGGTGTTTTCCAGACTTACTATTCCTCTTCGCAGTCTTGGCCTTTGCATGTGGAATTCGTTTGCCTGGAATCCCACTCTAACATTTCAGTTTGGCCAAGTCCCATCTGCCCTTCAGGACCTAATGCAGCGCCAAATGCTTCCTTCTCCGTGCTCTCCACAGCACTGTCTGCACAAACACAACTAGATCTCACGTATCCCTGTCTCTCATTAAACATGAGCTCCCTTGTTTTGGTCACTTCTATGTCTTCAGCGAGGAAGAGTCTGCATATCCCTGGGTTACCAAGAAATGATCGGGGAGTGTTTGAATAAACGTTAAACATGTTTGCTTCCTTTTGGCTGCAAGCACCATCTTGTAGTAATATGGCAAAAAGATGAACACAAAGGGAAAGAGGAAGGGGAACCTGGTGTGTGTTCTCCAGGCCTTTTAGAAAACACAGGGTTGTTCCTTTGCACACATACACACAAATCTACAAAAAAGGTGATATTGTAGACATCAAGGGAATGGGTTCTATTCAAAAAGGAATGCCACACAAATGTTACCATGGCAAAACCAGAAAAGTCTACAGTGTTATCCAGCATGAAGTTAGCACTGTTGTAAACAAGCAAGTTAAGGGCAAAATACTTGCCAAAAAGGATTAATACGTGTATTGAGCATATTAAGCACTCTAAGAGTCGAGACAGCTTCCTGAAACATGACAAGGAAAATGATCAAAAAGAGAAGGAGGACAAAAGAGAAAGGTACCTGAGTTCAGTTGAGGCACCAGCCTGCCACACTCAGAGAAGCACACTTTGTGAGAACTAACAGGAAGGAGCCCGAGTTGTTGGAAACTGATCCTATGAATTTATGGCATCAGCTGGGGATGCAGCTCTGCCAGGCAGCACCTGATTAGCAGCTAAGTGTCCCAGACCCTGCTTAAAAATAAAAATTGTCCTGTGTTATAAGGATGGTTTTCTTAATTGAACAAGTATTCGGTGCCTTTTCCTCTCAGAAGCAAATATTTGGAGCAGATTCTTTTTAAATTTAATTTTATTTATTTTGAGGCAAGGTTTCACTTTGCAGTTCAGGCTGGCCCTGAGCTCACTCTGTAGCCCAGGCAAGCCTTGAACTCAGCATCCTCCTGCCTCTTCCTCCCTAGTGCTGGGATTACAGGCGTGAGCCACCACGCCCTGCTGGAGCAGATTCTTATTGTACCTAGTTTCAGGTGTTTAGTCTTTTTCTTGGTGAACAATGAAGATGTATGTCCAAATGACCACATGTTTATAAAATATTTTTATTAGCATGAACCTCTAAATCCCCATGGGCAAAAGTTGTGTCAAAATAAATGGAAGTCAGTACATGCATTTCAGTTAAATAAACTGCTCTAAAGCAAAAAAAAAAAAAAAAAAAGTTAAACATTTTAATTTCATCTGCTATATTTCTGCGTTTCTAGTTTTTGCTGTCCTTTTTTGCTATAAAAATATATGCAACACTAGGAAGGAGTAGGATGTGTCTCTTCTACCATGTCACTGCTAATGATTTTTATAAAATCCCTATGAATCCTCTTCAAAACTAACTCCTGAAGCTGTGGGGAGATGGTTTCATAGGATTTATTGACTTGAATGAAAAGTCCCGATTTGGCTGCTCAGTGGCCTGAGGGTCAGCTCACAGTTAAGCCTGTAAGAACTCCAGTGACCCCAGCCAGAGTCTGAGCAGCTAAAACCCACCGCACGCCCTCTCGTGAACCGCTGGGTCACACATGTCATTCCCGGAAGCACTGGGGCTGGCAGCACGTCCGGCTTGTGAGCACTTCATCACACAGAGTGTGCTGAAAGGTAACCCACTGTGCACAGCTCTGACTCGGCCACGCACAGGGCACACCGAAGAGCTGTCGGGACGGAGGAACACGGCCTCACACCTACCTGCCTTCCAGAGACTCGAGGTGGACAGACAGAGGGTAACGTGTGGAAGAAGGGCTTGACTTTGGGTATTGCTTTCTCAATCAGCAAATTGGCCTCACCATCAAAAGACAGGGTCATTCCTGGCCAGCCAGGACGCTGTGATTCCACACTGCCTCCGGGGCCTGCTCCTGTCCACAGCGGTCTCACTTGGAGGTGGACTTCCACCCTGATCAGATGCAGGCAATGGAGCCTGGCTTGGCAACATACCTAGTGCCTGTGAGGCTGTGAAGGGGGCTGTGTGCTCACTGTACGTTCGTATGTTTTCTGGGTTATCGGATGCTGAATCCGCGTCTTGGCTGCTCATCCTGCCGTTATTAACACCTTTTGTGATAGACAATAGAGAACAGTGAACACCAGTGAGTTATGAAGTTAGTGACAGGATTTTTCCCGCAACATTTCCTCTCTTTTTAGTTCATCCTCATATTCTCAGTTATTCATATAATTATAAACTTGTAACACTTGAAGAGCTCGTGAAACTTGTTTTAAATTGCACAGCTTTCCTACCCAATTGTCCTCTGATGTCTAGTGGACTACTTCCGCTAAGGGATCTAAAGGAATCGAGTTATTACGTGTCAAACATAACGCGAGGCCTAACATGTGGCAAATGCTTAAAACAGTAGCTTAATGTAAACAGAAGCTGCTCATGTCCGTCCCCTCAGTAAGGACTGATGAGCAGCAGGTGGGTTGTCCATTTGAGAACGGTACCGATGCAGGCCATCCAACCTCGACTACGGCAGGGGCAGGCTCAGCGCCCAAGGTGGCCACTGTTTTGGATGGTGATAAACTGCATAAACTTTCAGTGGAGAAATCTCTTCGATTTCTGCTTGAATGTTTTCACTGGACTCCATTTGTTTCTGTGCTGAGATTCCATCTTGTTCCTGAGGTCTTCTATTTTTTTTTTTTTTTTTCTTTTTGAGACAGGGTCTCGCTTTGTAGTTCAGGCTGGCCTTCAGCTCACTATGTAGCCCAGGCAAGCCTGGAACTCAGTAATCCTCCTGTCTCTGCCTCCCGAGTGCTGGGATTACAGGCGTGAGCCACCACACCCGGCATTGTGGTATGTGGTATTGATTGTTGGTGGGCGTGACTCACCATGTCCAGCACTGTATGTAGTTACCGGGATCGAACTCAGGACCTTGTGCTTGCAAGGCAGGCACCAGAAGCTCTGAGCTAAATCTCCGGCCCCTGAGGTCTTCTATTTTTTTATCTGTGTCTTTCACCATGGTCACTATCTCTGTTGTTACCTGAGAGATTATTTATGATTTCATTTACTCCAAATCTCCTTTGTTGCCAGTTCAGGTGGTTAAGTTTCAGGTTGGTCCATGTCATTGCTCCCTAAATTTCCCTTTGGTGATCTGGAATTCTGGGCTTGGGTCTCACTTGGATATTTTGTCATATTTATTTATTTATTTATTTATTTATTTATTTATTTATTTATTTATTTATTTTTTGAGATAGGGTCTCACTTTGTAGTTCAGCTGGCTCTGAGCTCACTATGTAGCCCAGGCAAGCCTCGAACTCAGCAATCCTCCTGTCTCTGCCTCCCGAGTGCTGGGATTACAGGCGTGAGCCACCACTCCCGGCCATTTTTATTTTTTTGTTGTTGATATTTTTGGTTTAATTCCTGGGTTGCTACCTGCAAAACGGTTATTGGCACTATCTTTCTTGCTAATATTTAGAACCCTCATGGAATGCCTAATTCCTGGGTCAAACTCATGGTATAACTGGCCCTTAGGCCTTGCGTCTGTAATGGCCTTTAGGCAATCTCAGTTCTGGAACATGAGGAAAGATACTTGACTAGAATAATTGCACTACCAGTCAAGCTAGTCCGGCTGGTCTTTACTGCAGAGACCGTTTCACGCTCCCAGTGGGCTTCAGTTTTCATGGAGGAGCTTTAACGAGGCCCTCTCTTAGCTGTTCACTGATGCTCCATTTTCTGGAGTTCAGCCTTAAAGGCCTGCAGGGGCTGTACTGTGCAGCTCAGGATTCCTGGGTGGCCAGGGTGGCCCACTGCACAGTGGTCTGGGGCAGAGTTGCTGGCACTCTGCGCATGTCCCAGCAGAACTCTGAAGTGGATTTTAGAGGTGACTGACTCAATGACATAGGAACCAGAAGTCAGACCACCCACCTGTCTGACCTTTTAGGGTCAGTGGACCAGCTTTTGCCAATTCATCCTGTTTCCTGCACTTACTCCTATCTGATATTTTATTTCTTTCATTTGTATTTTATATTATCTGTCTCTGCTCACTAGATATGAGCTTCTGGAGAGCAGGCATTCCGTGGTCTTGTATGCTGCTCAGTGCCCCAGCTCGGGAAATACAGCTGGTCAAGCGGTAACTGAGGGTGGAGTGGAGTTTATGGTAACAGGGTAGTTAGAAGACGAACTGCAGACTGTACCTTTCTCCCCACCCCCTCATTAGCTCCTGGAAACCACTGGGCCCCTTTCTGTCTTTACAAATCTACCTGTTCTGAATATTTCCTGTAAATAAGGTCATAGTATCTGGCTCCTTTCATCCATCTTGTAGCATATATCAGGATAGCATTTCTTTTGAAGGCTGAGTAATATTGCACTATCTAGATATGTTCCTTTTCATCAGTTAATGGGCACTGATTTTTTTTTTTTTTTTTTTTTTGCTTTTTGAGACAGGGTCTCGCGTTGTAGTTCAGGCTGGCCCTGAGCTCACTATGGTGCCCAGGCAAGCCGCCGCGAACTCAGCAATCCTCCTGTCTCTGCCTCCCGAGTGCTGGGATTACAGGCGTGAGCCACCACATCCGGCATTGTGGTATGTGGTGTTGATTGTTGGTGAGCATGTCTCCACGCCCAGCATTATATGTGGTTACCGGGGATCGAACTCAGGTCCTTGCGCCTGCAAGACAGGTGCCCGAACCACTGAGCCAACCCTCCGGCCCTGGGCACTGATTTTGTTACTATTCTTTGACTGGTGTGGATTTTGCTGCTCTGAACGTTTGTGTACAGGTATGTGTTTGGGTTCTTGTTTCAGTTCTTTTAGGTAAAACAGCTAGGAGTAGATTGCTAACTATCCTCTTTTATGTCTGCTTCTTTCACCAGCTGCCTATTTGAGCCCAAGGAATTGTCAAGTAGCTCACAGAGAACATCAGTAACCTTTCTTAAATATCTGTGAACAGATTTGAAGTTACTACCTACATAATGCACTTAGCTAAAGCTAAAGAAGGGGACATCACAAGGAGGCGGGTGATGAAGCTCCCTAAGCATGTCCCTTGGGCCCTTCTATACAGTAAGGCTTTTAGCCTCAGATGGATTGAGCTGAAGCTGAGCTGTGTGTGTGTGTGTGTGTGTGTTAATCACAAACACCCTGAGTATCAGTGGGTTCCCCATCTGTAGATTCAACCAACCACGGATCAAAAATATTCAGAAAACAAAATGCATTTTTACTGAACATATGAGGACTTTTTCCCTAGTCATTGTTCCCTAAACAATGGAGTTTAACACCCATGTTCCTAACATTTACCTTAAATAAGATGCTATAAGTCCTCTACAGATGACTGAAAGTATGTGATGAGCATAGTTTTAATTCAATGCCATATTATTTCCTATTAGGGACTTGAGCCTCCCTAGACTTGGGGATTTGTGGAGAATCCAGATCCAGTTCTCCATGAGTGCCAGAGATGGCCAGACGTAGATTTAGGAACACCTTTGTAAGTGTTTCCAAACGGCCAGCAAGTACTAACCTATACCCTTATCATCACATTCCCTTCCAAGAAGACTTTCAGCTTTGCCATTGGTTTATTTACATTAGGCACCATGTAAGCATAATCTAGAACAAATATTTTAAAAACAGACAGAAGAAAAATAAAAAGGATTTGACACTAACCAAGTGTAAGGTCAATTCTCTGAGCTTAACTTGCTACTTATATTGTGACTATGTGCGTTGGAGGTAAAGGCTTTCTATTTTCCACTAAGTAAATGCCCTGCGAACTGCATTTAGAAACACTTCACTGTGGCAGTTTTAACATTAAGTCACTGCTGGCTTTGATTAGTGCTCATTCTAGTAAATACTTGCCACTTCAAACAACAAATGCTGCAGAGTCCTGCGCAGCAACTGTTCTATCTTGGGAAAGCTAAGCAGGTGGGCCTGTATGTTAGCAGGGAAGAAGCTGTGGTCAAAATTGAGACAATTACTAAGCGAAATGCACAGGAACATACTTATTAAAAGTACCCGTGGGCCTCACATCTCCTTCCTTCCCACCTTGACCTTGTAATTCAAGGTCCCACCTTGTGTCCCACGCGTGGCGGGGCCCTCGCACCTCTGCAGGAGCCAGGTTTCTCCCTGCCTCCGCTCTGTCTCCAGCTCCCTGGGTCACTCGCAGCCCACCCCTGGGCCCGACGCACATGTTCCACTGTGGTGGTCACTGACAATGGAGCAGTTACCCCGCCGTGAGACGGTTGAGACATTTTCCTGTCCATAAATCTTGGAGGGAGCCCTACAGACCTTGCTGCAATTATTTTCTTCCACAAAACCAAGGTCAACAGGAACAATGCTTTGTGAGTCAATTTATTGTTTTGGTGCTTAATTCTCTTCATCAATCTTTTTTTTTTTTTTTTTTTTTTTGAGACAGGGTCTCGCTTTGTAGTTCAGGCTGGCCCTGAGCTCACTATGGTGCCCAGGCAAGCCGCCACGAACTCAGCAATCCTCCTGTCTCTGCCTCCCGAGTGCTGGGATGACAGGCGTGAGCCACCACACCCAGCACTGTGGTATGTGGTATTGATGGCTGGTGGGCGTGAGTCTCCACACCCAGCATTGTATGTGGTTACCGGGGATCGAACTCAGGACCTTGCGCTTGCGAGGCAGGCGCCGGAACCACTGAGCTAAATCTCCCGCCCTCTCTTCATCAATCTTACAAAGTGTTTTAACTGGTGATGATTTTCCTAAGAAAGCTGAAGTTATATCTCGGGGGTGCGTGTATATTTTAGTAATACCTGTAGAAGGAAAGTTGCAAGGAAGCATGTAGAAGTTTAGTATCTAATTTTTTTAAATTTCTAAGGGAAATTACTTAGGAAAACACCACGTTTTAAATTCTGTGATTCTGAACAAACTGTCCTCATCTGCATACGATGTTTCTTTAGTAAAATGTCTTCACTTACCTGTCACTGAACATGATTCTCATCTACACTCTACATGTTGCTATATCCCCATTTTACAGATGACAGCTCAAGACTGGAAAGAAGTAGAGCATGGTGGTCCAAGTAAACAAGGAAGCACTGACTCCTGAAGGTTCTACCCTATTGATCTCTCCTTGCTCAGTTTCCACACCTATAAAGCGGAGCTCAAAAAACCCTAGTAACTAAGTTTTACAGTAGCTGAGAGGATTAAGTGACTTGATATGTGTATTTAACTTGCCCAAGAACGTGGAAAGACATCTTCTGCTCTGTCTCCCATGACTGATTTTGAGTCCTGGGCCTCTAGTCTGGCACAAGGCTCTGTCTGCTCATCTCCATTAAAGGGAGCCACAAGGTTGTGTTTATCCAGCTGTCCACACCTGCAGACTGTTCAACTGGTAATTTTTCAAAACACTCAGTTTTCTCTATGCTAATATGGTGATAAGAACAGACTCAATCTCATAGGGATGTCACAAGGACAAAGTGAATTTATAAGCACCAGGCCTGGAATGTACTACTTAGCGCACATTATCAGCAACTATTATTATTACATGAGATGTTGTATTTCATGTCTGTTGTCATGTTTACTAACACAGCCTTTCAAATCTATGCTAATTTCCTTGCCTTTCAATTCTTCTCAAAAGAAGAAAAGAAAAACTTGTCACTGCTTTTCATAAAAATTTAAAGACCGGGCAGGAGATTTAGCTCAGTGGTTCTA
>PVIC010013138.1:14274-38651 GCA_004025085.1 Thryonomys swinderianus
GAATTTGTTTGGTACTTAGCTTACATGTTTAAAAAAAATCTCTCCATTAGTGTGTGTGTACTACATACCACGTGTATAGTATCATTTCTCATAATAATTATTTCTGTTATTTAAAAACACTTTGTGATGAGCTCAGCTCACCACTGTTTAGTTTTCCTGTGAGATAAGGCACAGGGTTCTGCGGGGAGTTAACAGCAAACACAGGACAGAAAGCGCAGGCCTGGGCCTTGGTGTCTGGTTTGGCTCGGATATCGCCCTGCTGACGCTTTTCGTCTGCTCTGCTGGGCGCCCTGTCCTTGGGGCCTGGGCAGGATGCGGGGAGCAGCACGCTGCCCTCCTCACTTCTTGAGGGTGCTCTTGTCCTCCTTGGTGCAAATGCCTCTGATGCATTATTTTGCATCAGAATTTTTTTCAAAAACGGCTCAAAGCTTGGCAAAGTACTTTCAGTGGTTCTTAAGGCTATAGCTTACTTCCTACATCTATGTAAGAAGGCAGAAAATTGCAAATTCTATCTGATTCATAGCATTATGGTATTTGATAAGCTTTGTATCTCTCCAGCAGTTAAATGCGGAAGCTACCATGTGTTTCCCCCGTGACCGAGAGCTGGATTCCCTTTTCCTTTTCTACGCTCAGATTTCTAGGAGCCTCGTGTCTCACCTTCCTAGTATTAACGAGCACGTGAAGCCTAACCAGAGGCTCTTCACGTGTGACGGTGCTTCGGGGAGAACTACGGACATGTGGTCAGGGAAATGAACGGATTCCTGAGAATCCACGTCCCTGGCACAGCCACTCTGACAGAAGTTGTGAAGGACTCAACGTCTAGGGAAAAGGCCAAGCGCCTTCCTATGCCCTGGAGGGCGGCAGGTTAGTGGAGACGGCGTCGGCTTCTCCTCTGGGGCCCGCCTTGGTGTGACAGCTCCACCTGGGGGCCCACGTGCAGAGGAAAGTGACAGGGCCCCTGGCCACACCCCGAGCTCCTGGTCACGGGGAACCCACACCCCGACTTTCCTCCCGCCGAGCTGAGCTCCCTTCCAGGCCCGAGCCTTCCCCGCCGAACCAGGCACCCCCGGGCCCCGGCCTGCAGGACCGCGGGGAGGCTCGGGAGTGGGGCAGGCCAGAGGCTAGTGCGAGGCCGAGTTCTCACCCCCATCTCTCAGGAAGGAAAGCGGCGAAGGGCGGGAGCCCAGGGTAGGGAAGACCCAGCAGCGGGACCCTTGGTGAGCGGGCCCCGGAGTGCGGTGCCACCAGTGTGACCCGCAGAGCTCCTGCCTCATGGCCTGTACCACCGCTGCCGGACGGGCCGTCTGAGCCCCTCATGCACAGTCGGGAGTGACGTTGCGGCGTCCTCTCACGGCGAGCAGCATTCTTTCCCTGAAGGCCAGGGCGTGGAGGGCCACGTGCTCAGGCCGCCCTCCTGACAGCCCTGTTCATTCACTCAGTGGATCATGACCGTGATAAGGATGATGGGACAGCACGCACAGAGCACGAGACCAGACGTGCCCCCAGTATCATCATCATCAGAGTCACGCTGCATTTTATAAAGGCAGCCACGAGTCTCCGAGCAGCTCAGTGGCTTGCCCGAGGTCACGCAGCCCGGCGTGGTAAAGGTGGCTCAGCAGCCCAGTTGGTCTGCAAAGCTTCTGCTTGTCCCCGTGCTGCAGCTGCCTGTGCGGAGTATGGTGCTTCTGTGCCCTGTGTGCCGTGCTCTCTTGTGACGGAGAATTCTGGACGGTGAAGAGCGGAAGGGAACTAAAATAGCACACACGGAAGCCCGGTCAGGCGGGAGCGCTGCCGAGGGCTGTGCAGGGAATGCGGGGGAGAGCGCCGTGCGCCGGCCGCAGGGGCAGCCGGTGCGGGGCCGATGACAGCGGGCAGGTTCCCAGCGGCTCTCGGCCCTGGGCGGTGGAGCCGGGCCTGTGCCAGCAGAGTTGGGTCCCGACACCGTGAGTTCGCACGGCTCACCCTGCATTGCGCTGGGCAGAAGGCATCTACTGGATCACAAGGTCGATTCTCCCTCTGCCAGCCCTGCGAACGGAGGCTTAGTGCAGGGAACGGAGAGCCGGCCGGAAGACGCCCTTCCGGCGTAGCCGGGGCCGAGAGAATCACGTCCCTCCGTGCGCGGGATTTCGCGGCACTTGAGTGGGAGCAGATGAGTGGGAGCAGTGACACCCGTCTCGGGGTTGGTCGAGCACCAGGGTGTCGGAGGAAGAACCGTACGTAACAGGTGGCCCCAGTGTGACAGCCGAGCTCCCGGGCCTGGCCTGCGTGAGGCGGGAGCGCACTGCCGGGGCGCCGCGGCTTTCACTGCCAGCACAGTGCTCAGTCGGTGTTAGCACTTCTCTGTGCAGTGGGCTCTGCGTCACGTGACTTCCCTCACTGTACTCGGGGGCTGTTTACGATGGGCCAAGCGAAGCTATGATGTTCAGGAAGTTACATGATTAAATGCACTTTTACTTAGAACACGTTGCACTTAACAACGGATGGATCAGAAGCAGCCTCGTGGTTAGGCAGCGCCTGGCCGGGGTTGAGCACAGGGCCAGCCTGAGGCGGGGCACAAAGAAGCCATGGCGTCTGCTCTGAGAGTGAGAAGAGTCCTGAAGGCGGAGGCCCTGGCTGGACGGACGCGGACTGGGCTCTGCGCCGGGAGAGCAGGAGCAAGGGCAGGACTGGGCCCATGCGAGGGAGGCACAGAGCTCAGGCAGCCTCCCCGCTTCCTTCCCCAGAGGCTGCACGGCCCAGTGTGAGAGGCGAGGGGAGACAGAATCTCACAGGACTTAGTCTCTTTCTTGTATCTGTTCTTCTGTACTGTTTCTATTTTGCTGGAAAATTCAAGGTAAAGGGCACATCCGGGAGCTTCCCACAGTCCATGCGTCCGGATACGCACTGTCCTGAGTGTGTCCAGGCTTTGCTCAATTTGAAGCCATGTCTGAGGCTGTTTTAGGATTTGCACGACTGCCAAGACCTGCGTTTTTCACCAGTAAAACACAGACCGTGCCTATGAGCCTTTGGCCAACCAACAGCGCAAAGCTAATGGGGTTGGCAAATAAGCAGTGGCTCCCTGTTAGGGGTGAGCGTCTTCAGAACGTCCTCGCTGGTCAGCAGATCACCCGAGCTCCGTCCAGACATCCTGCAGTCTTCGCTGGCGTCTGACTTTCCCAGGCTGGAGGGCGTGCTGGCCACACAGCCTTCCAGGAGCGGACGCGTGCACTTTACCACCAGCTCTTGTTTTCCGGCACAGACATGTTGATATCGAAAATGTCCCGCTCAGCATGCCCAGGGTGCTTCCAGCTGCTGGCAACTCAACCTCAGCCTCAAGCGCAAATTTGTCCCAAAGGAAGGAAGAGAGCTTTGCAAACCACTGACGGCAAAAATGTTAAATGGTGACTCACCCCCCCCCACCCCCCGGCTTTACCCATCACTACTGGGAGGATGGAGTGTGGGTTGAAGCCTTTGGAGCAGAACAACGAGGCTTGGGAGGAAGTGTTTCCTTCATGCCACTTCCTGTGTCTCATTTCAGGGAAGAAAATTAAGCCCAGCCCTGCGACCTGCATATTCTTTTCCTTACAATGTCTGTATCAAAGCTATTGTCTGCCTGCTGTCAATTTAAAGGAGCCTTTTCTGAGAGTTAGAAGAGCTGTGATGGCCACAGGGCCACAGGGCCCGTTGATGAAATTACCCACGGAAATCTCCCACCCACGTCCGGAAGGGTCTGTGCCCGACTCATTGTAGTGAGTCACTCGGAGTTATGCTCCTCATAACCTCCCAGAATTCCTCCAGATCGCATCACACCACCTGACTCAGCGGAAAGGTGTTTGCCTGAGTGACCAGGCTCCTCTCACCAGAAATGACTTCCGGCTCCCAATCATCCCAGACAAAGAAATCCAGCTGGGCATGTAATCATTTAAAAATATGCACTCCCTTTTCTTTCAAACCCTGCATGTTTGTTTTTCAAAGTGAGCAGGAGTAAGAGAGCTCCTAAGTTATCTTTGCTCTGCTAGTGTTAAAAATATTTTAAACTGAGCTTCCAAGGCAATGCGAGTGGTCATAGGCAAAGACAATGAAAGCTACAAATCTACAAAGAATTACAATGGAACCTTTCAGTATCTGGGTGGATGGATACCTTTGGTTTCATCTGTCCACCATCCTCCCCCCGCTGCGCATTAGTAGGAGCCTCTTCCCCCTGGGGACTACCCAGGCGTCACGTTACGTCAAGTCCCAGTTGTCACATGAGTAGTTCAGGGTTGAGTACCGGCCCAAGCCAGGCCAAACGTGTGTGTTCTAGGGCAGTTTCCACTGGCAGCTCTAACGAGCCATGCCTGTCAGAGCGAGCAGTGCATAAGATACACCCCTTCGGGAAGGTGGGTCTGTTCGCTTGCATCTCCCGGAGAGGCCAACCTCTCCAGAGCGCTGCAGAGGGAGGTGAGTTCCGCAGATGCAGGAAACGGTGAAAGGGCGGATGCGGCCCAGTGGAATGGATGAGAGAGAGGGTGCACAAAAGGAGGTGGCGGTGCGGGCATGGGCAGGTAGAGGGCAGAGCTCCGGGGTGGGGCGAGAACAGAAGCAGGGGCCAGGGAAAGCAAGGCTGGCACAGCCGCGGAGCAGGCTTGTGATAAGGAAGGCTGGTGAACTGCGTTTTTGTGATGCAGTTGGCAGGACAAGGGGTGGGTTAGCTGATGGCAGGAGGAAAAGGGAAGGAGGTGGTGACAAAAGAGTTCAAATTCTCGGCACCCAAACTTCTTCGCAAACACATTTCTGTTCAGTGTATACAAGGCAGTCATAAAGCACTGCACTAATGAGGACTAAAAACAGCCCAAGGTAAAAGTAAATTTAAAAATTATCCTTTCCTTCCCTCAGCTAATGTTCTCTTTCCCAACAAGGTTAAAATACACTACTACCTGTATCTAAATCTGAAAAGCTGTCTTTTTTTGAGGCTGAAGCAGGAGACTTTGACAATTCACAACTTTGACGTACATCTTTAGTTACAAAATGGGGTTACTAAAAGACCAATGAAGGGCAGGATGCTGCAGAAAATGCATTTCTAAGACACCTCTGTTTGCCAGCTCAGACCTTTCCCAGGTCCTCAATCCCTTATAAACACCCCAGTGTCTCACCCTGAGTATGCGATTCCTCTCTTGGAAACTCAGCTGCTGTCTCTCTTGACAGTGTGCTCAGTGATCTAGACAAACTCTCATCTTTCCTTGTCTATTGGTAAATTTTTTTACCATATCTATCACCAGTCCTCTGTATGTTGTCTGGCACAGCAAAGGGGCCACGAAAGAAAGACCAACCCAAGTAGAGGCAAGACCGGAAGCAGGGGTGGGAGCAGCAGGTGAGCGTGGACGGGCCCTCTGACACCCAGGCAGCCGTGTCCCACAGGAAGTCAGATGCGTCAGCAAGGAACCCCTGGAGGTCAAGGGTGTGCTGTAGATCTGGACATTGTCGGCTCCAGGCGGCCTTTGAACCGGCCCACCCAAAATTGGATGAGTCACTCTGAGAGAGGACAAGGAGAGAAGGAAGGCCTCATCCTGAAGGAGGAACCAGGAAAGGCTACAAGGAAGGGGAGGCCAAGGAGGATGGGGAGGAGAGCAAGGTACTGTCGGGAGGCCCAGAGAGGCATTTCCAGAAGGAGGAGCCCAGGCCTGATGAACCTGCGAGATCATCCCAGAGAAATGGCCGCTTCATTTCACTACATAGAGCTCACTGGTGACCAGGACCAAGGCCAAGGCCCCACGGGAAGATTTGGGCCAGAAAACCACTGAATGGGGTTGAGAAGTCACCATAAGATGAGGAAGCTGATGTAGCCTCCAGACAACTCTTCCCCAAAATGTTGTATTATTTTCTTTAACCACATAATGATATGATGGAGGTGCTGTTCTTACCCCACTGACAATGGCGGCTTAAAGCCAGCAGGCCAGTAAGGGATAGAGGGGCTTTTGACCCTAGAACCCACCGTGTTTTTCTCCACTTTCACCACTTTCTCATCCCATGGCTGCCTCAGGGGAGCATTAGAGCATTACCCATATAGGGACGTTGCTGGAGGAAGAAAGAAAACAAGGGAAGGACCGTTTCTCTTCAGAATGGCATTTCTCTTTGGAGGCAAGTCTGTCTGCCCACAGACCCTCCACAGCTCCGCCCCGGGCTGACGTCACCCATGCCAGTGCCAGTGTGGACTCTGCTTCCTCAGTCAGCCTGTTTGTCATCTTCTTATCTTAAACAAGCTGACCCCAGAGTCCTACAAAGAACTACAGCCACATTCCAGAGAGTTAGATTTGGCCCATGCGATCCAGACATCCCCAGAAAGGCCTTGAAATGCCAGGCAGGGAGAGTAGCAGGACTGGAAGAGCTCTGCTTTATATACTGAGTAGAGGGCATAAGAGACCTCACCAAAGCTGGGACACAGGACAGCCAGTCAGAAAGGTTCCCAAGGGGCAAAGTGTGGGCCAGGGACCGAGTGTCACTCTGCGTGTCCTTCTCAGAGGCACTGATGGCTTACTCTTTTTCTGTATAAACTGCTTCAAAGAAAACATGAGGTTTATCCTTATATTTTACCAGTACATGTTTACAGTGCATGCATTTTACAATCCTCTTCTGGAGCTGGTTCCTGTACATAACACAGTTGTTTCTTTTTTTAACCTCCTTCCCTGCCCCTGGCTCCTTCTTCCTCTCGTTCTCTTTTCTCCCTTTTAGTCTTTGTTGATATTTCATCTTAGTTCATGTTTGTGGCGTACAGTGTCCGTGGTCACTGAGGTTGTTAGGATCTGGTATCTTGCATCTCTTCACTCTATTTCCCCATTCCCTCTCCCCAACCCTGTTTACCAATAGGTCCCCTGGCCCCCTACCCATCTGCAAGAGACATTTATTGACTTGTAACAAACGAGCTCAATAACCATGCCAGAGAAGTCTCCTCTCCTTGAACTGAGGTTTCTCAAACATAAAAGGAGCTACAAAGTCTCAGTCTCTGTGTTTTCTTTTCTCCTCCTTAGCGTGGTCTCCTTGTTTAAAGCCAAAGTTTGCATGGAACACCAATAAATTGATGTCCATATGAGCAGTATGCGCCATCCCCACCTAAATCAAGAGATGCCTTGGAAGTTTTTATAAGTGTATGTACAAAATCCAGGCCTCCCTTGGTTATAAAGCAAGGGCCATTTGCAGTGAGGGCAGCTGCAGCTACAAGCATGGAAGCCTCAGGTTGGCAGGGAAGCCAGCCTCTTCTCAGTGCCATGAGGGCCAGTATAGCCCAAGGGGCACAGCCTACAGCGAATCTCAGAGGGAGAAGGTGGAAGGTTGGCTAACAGGAGAAAGTCTCCTTGGATGGGAAACTGCATGTTTTCCTGTAGAAATTAGTTAACAGCTACAGCTCTCCTTGGCAGGCTGCAAGAGTATTTCCAGCTCCCCTGGGGAGGCTCAGTGCCCCCTGACCTCCCCGTAAAAGCCCAGAGGAGAATCTCGGAAAGCCCAAAGCCACTGGCAGGAGAATTAGCAGATCGAGGGAGCAGAGCCTCTCCCTTCTCATTTCTACAAGTGAGTGGGGGAGCCAGCGAGGCCCGGAGCAGGACTTGCAGAGGGTGAAGAGGGGAGTCTCATCTGGAGACAAAGTGCAGTGGGGAGCCGTGGCTTCCTGAGAGCTCCCTCTGTGCAGAGGGCAGGAGCCTGGCGATGTGCAGGAGACCACGTGAGCTAGCGAGAGGGCCAGGCTTTTCCCTGCACCACGCTGAGATCCTCTTGGTGCTTTGAACTTGGAGTATCCGAGTTTCCACACTGCGGTTCCACCCATGTGGCCGGGAGAAGGCCCCGGCCTGCTGCCGGGCGAAGTACACTCTTCCTGCCCTGACTTTGGGAGGTCACCGGGGGAGGTGGCGCCGTGCGAGTATGGCTCTGATCTGCACATCAGGGGAGTCCCAGACTCTTGCTGCTCAGCTGGACGGGCGGAGCTGGGGTGGGGTGGCAGATGCTGGCGACAGAAACCAGGGATCTTGCCCTTCTGGGGCAGACTTGGAGAAACTCCAGTGGAAGAGCAGGTGGGGTGGCCTCCAGCCTCTGCTGCATGATCCTGAGCTTAGAATCCTTACAGACAGCACGGGGAGGTCACCACTGCCACGGTGGCAGGAATGTAGATAGCAGGTAAACCACGGGTGCTGGGGCCGGGCTGCCAGAGACGGCTCAGCCGCCTGCGGCTCAGTGCCTCGGGACCAGTTCCTTGGGTGCCGTGTTACAGTTGCTGAGAATTCAATGGGTCCCGGCAGTGGTCGCTCCCTCCCCTCTGGAGGACGGTCCTAGCGACGCTCTGCTCACCTCCGGGGAAAGCTCGTCGGTTCCGGTGGCTCTCTGTCCCAGAACCTGCCTACACTCTTCCCTCTGTGTCCATGGCAGGTTGGTTCCGCATCTGTGAATACTCATCCCTGGCGGAGACAGCACGGTACCGAGCCAGGCCCAGGTGCGCACGCCTCAGTCCTGGCACTGAGGAGGCTGAGCCAGGAGGACCGTGAGCTCAAGGGCACTTAGGGCTGATAGCAAGGTCTTGTTGGAAAGTGAAGGGGAGAAAAGGAGGGAGGAGAAAGCATAGTATTTGAATAAAACATATACACATTGACCTTTAAACATGTCTCGACGACTTAGAACGGTATGATAAAAATGCTAGGTGAATTGTTGTGCTCTATTTAGGGCACAGTGACAAGGAAAGTGGTGCGCACACAGTCCGTACAAACGCCATGTTTTCTAGTACCTCCAGCCCGCGGTCAGCCAGTCCTGCAGTGGTGAAACTTGTGCACTCAGAAGGCTGCCGATCTGAATCTCCTGAGAGCTTGGAGAACGTGGATGACTCGGAAAAGTCTGAGCTGGGAGAAGTCTGGGGACCAAACGTATCACCAAGACTTGAGGGCCCAGAGCTACAGAGACTCAGACATACTGATGTGACTCTTAGTAATCATTTGCTCCTCCCAGGTGGCCCTGAGCGTTAGATTTTTGAAACACCACAGGGGTTTCTAGAGTGCAGCCTGGACCGAGAGAATGCCCTGGTTCTCAAGGTGGTGCCCCATGGCAGCATCAGCATCACCTGGGCGACGTGCACGGCAGCGCCCCTCCGGGGTCACTGACTCGGTGTGACCCTTGGTGCTATACCACGGCGGCAGCAGGGGGCATACAGAGGAATATGTATCTATAAATTGCAATTCTTCCTTGTCTAGTCTGGTTTTTGTTTTGTTGTTTTACAGTACTGGGGATCAAACTCCGGCCCTTGTGCATCCAAGGTTGGCGTGGTACCACTTGAGCTAAATCCCCAGCCCTTGTCTAGCCTGTATTTTACAAATAGAAAAATAGGAGGACTCATCTGTCGATTCTTTCACCCCTTTTTCTACAGCAAGACTCAAAACTTTTAATTTAAAAAAAAATTCTTGGTTTTATAAAGATATAGAAGTATCACCAGGTAAGACCTCATTTATCATTAATGACAGACAGAATGTTCGGCCAAACACAGATCTGTTGCCCCCTGTGGGCACTGAAATGACTTGGGAGAGAAAAAAGGAGCGTGGGGGAAAAGCACAAATGCGGAGGCCCGAGGCTCCTGAGTGGCTTTCACACTCGCACCCTTTTCCAGACCTGGCGTGTTTCAGCTGCCAGCCCTGTCTAAACATTTGCAGCGCATCTGGCATTTTTAAGGTTTCAGCGTCAACTAACTTTCACGGCGCTCGGGCCAGACTCTTGCCGTAACCAGGCAACATCCAAACCTTATGTAACACGCGGTCCAGGCCAGGGTGTAAAATCCTGCCTTGGGTTCCTCTCTTGCCCTAGTACTTTTTGAGATGTGACAGCAAGAGCTGGAGGAGGGAGGAAGAAGACGCAGGGCATGGAAAGGGCTCAGGTAACACCATAAAGTCTGCGGACCGTGGCGGCCATGTTCAGAATTGCTGCATCTGTCGGGTGAGGCGGGCCGAGAGGCCCGGTCTGCCTCCTCTTGCCTGCCCACAAGCCACAGTCTAAGGGAACAAGTCACAGGAGGGGCTCCCGAGACGCGCCAGACTCAGCTTGGTTGCAGTGCATCCCAAGTCTCACGGTTCACAAAATCACAATCGGACACAATATTCAGCGACAGCGCCTCTTAGGGATGCCAACACCGTCTTGGAAGGGTCACTCGAAGACGCTCCACGCAGCCGAGCTTCCGAAGAGGGATCTGAGCACCAGGGGCTTGTGTTTTGGCAGGAAATGTGTCTGGAAAACGGCCCTTGGGGCCCTGGGATGCCCGCAGCTGCCTGCTCCACGGTGAGGAGGAGAGCAGAGGAGTACGGGGACAGAGGGGGCACCGTAAATCCCCCGTCCTCCTGGCACAGAACACCTCCGCAACCCCTGATGGTGGGGAAACAGGTAGCTCCCCAGGAATTCATTAAAATGTTAATTTAAGCATAGCATCTCAGTGAAAGGCTGTGATCTCAGCTGTTCAGGAGGCGGAGGCAGGGGGATTACAAGTTCAAAGGCAATGTGGGCCACTTAACAAGATCCTGTCTCAAAATAAAAAATTTAAAAAAAATTTAAAAGGTCCCAGGATATTGCTCAGTCCAAAGACCCTGGGTTCAGTACTGAAAAACAGAAATCCGTTAAAATGTTCTTGCCTCAGAGATCCTGATTCAATAGGCCCCAGGAAGGATCTGAGCCCACGGACAGACCCGGTGGGGCTGAGGCACGGAGGGCCTGCGTGTGAGAAGCACAGCTGTGTGTGGATTCTACAAAACCAGCCCCACATGAGCGGACAGCCCAGTGTCTCGGCACCTGTGCGTGTCTTCCCCGCCATGCTACCTCGGAGTAAACCGAAGCATCCACCAGGACCATCACCATTTCCCGACCATTCTTTAAAACTGGGGCGGACTTCACATAATATAAAGTAGGCATTTTAGAGTACACAGTTCAGTGGCATTTAGTACATTACAACCCCGTGTAGCCATCACCACTGTCTAGTGTTAACACTTTTTTCTCTTTTAAGTGACTATTTTTAGAGTAGTTTCTGGTTCTCAGCAAAAATGAGCAGAAAATGGGACTTTCATACAACCCCACATCCCCAGAGCAACCCCAGTTATCACTATCCCCCGCCGCAGTCCACCATCAATGAACCGACACCAACACATCGTTATTACCCAGAGTGCATTGCTCCCATTAGGGTTCACTCTCAGTGTTTCTAATCTATGGGTCTGGACAAGCACACAGTGAAAGGGATGTACCATTATGGTGTCATGTAGAGTGGTTCCGTGGTCCTAAAATTCCTCTGTGTTCTGCTAACCCATCTCTCCTCCTCCCTGAGGTTTTCACTATCTCCATAGTTTTGCTTTCTCCATAATGGCACAGAGATGGAATCATATAATATACTGACTTTTCAGGATGGGATTTAGTGACAAACATTTAACTTTCCTCCATATCTTTTCATGACTTGATAGCTTATTTCTTTATAGCTCTGAATAATATTCCATTGTCTGAATGATTTACCCACCGAAGGGCTGAATATTCAAATGAGCATGACCAGACAACATATGAAAATAAAACTGTGACCCAAACCCTGCAGCTACCCTGGAAAATGACTCTACTAGCTACAATAAACAGCCCAGGAAGCTGGGTTGCTGTCTCCAGTGACAGCCCAGGATGGTGAATGATAACTTTTCTAACAACAGTACAAAATGGCCAGGACATGATTAAAAACTGACAGCCTCTCTAATTTTTGTTCTTGCTTCCAATTCAGAACCAACCGTGGAAAGCCAAATATGTACCCTAACATGCCATTTCTAGTTAATCCAACTATAGTTGCCTGCACACCAACAGCCTCTTCTAAGGGTGCACCTGAAGTCTGCCCTTTATTCCAATAGAAAGCTTTTCCATCCCTTCTCCTGCTTTAGAGTGTCAGTCAGCATGCAAGTCATGGTGCTATTTCTACTCTGTTTATCTATAGAAGGACATCTTGGTTGTTTCCAATGTTGAGCAGTGAAAAATAAAGCTTCTGTGAACATCTTTGTGTAGGTATTCACCTGGACAAATTTTTTATTTATTTTAATAAATTCCAAGAAGCCTAATTGCTGGATCATATGATAGTCAATTTGGTTTGTAAGAAACTAGCAAATTGTGTGCCAAAGTATCTATACCATTTTGCATTTCCATTTTGTAGTGAACAAATGCTCTCTGACACTTGATGTCAATATTGTAGATTTTGGCCATTCTACTTGATATGTAGTGGTATCTCACTATTGTTTTAATTAGTATTTACCTAATGATTTATGATGTTGAGCGTCTTTTATGTGTGTCTATTTGCAATCTATATATCTTCTTTGCTGAAATATTTCCCCTCCTCTTTCAATGGGTTGTTTGTTTTTCATTGTTAAGGTTTTTATTTTGTGTTGGATGGGTTTAGTTTTGGTTTGGTTTGGGTTTGAGTTTTTTGAGACAAGATCTTTGTAGTTCAGGTTAGCCTTGAACTCAAATTGTCAGATTCAACTCAAACTCATAATCCTCCCAAGGGCTACATTGTTGAGGTCTAAGAGTTCTTTGTATATAACAGGGTGCTTTACCAGATATGTCTTTTGCAAATATTTTCTTTTGGTCTGTGTGTCATCTTCTTGGTCTCTTGACAGTATCTTTTGTAGAAAGTTTTAATTTTTTTTTTTGTCCTGGGGATCAAACTTGGGAACTTGTTCTTGAGAAGCATGCACCAGGACCACTGAGCTAAATCCCCAGCCTGAAATTTTTAAATTTTAATAACATCTGGCTTACTGATTATTTTTTCATTTGTCTTTCAACAAAAGACTATAATCACTCAAGAAATGGAAAGAGTCTGAGAATGTTTGTGACATAAACTGAGGACAAAGATAAAATACATTTTTAATATACCACAGTTAGTAAAAGTACAGTCATTCTTCATAACATATTTGTTCATTACACTTAGTAGAATCAGTGGTGCTTGTGGTTACCATTATTAAGGAAGGTATTTTCTTTTAACTTTTGAAGACTAGGAAACAGAGTTGGTAAATTCCACCAGAATGTGCACCCAAGAATTCTGTGAACCAACCACTAAAGAAATTGGGGTATTGCACCTCAAAAGGCTGAAAAACTATACCCCATATTTCTCCTCAAAAGGGAATCAGGATAGCAAAGCAGCATGGAAAGATTTGTCATTTCCACCATCTTTCTACCTAAAAATGTTGTACCCCATGAACCACATTTGAGAATGGAACCCTATTTTAGAGTAAAACTTTCCACTTCTTACCCACAGATTGTAAAGAATCCAACTATTGATTAAGATATTTCAAGCGCTAGCAGAAATTAATCAAGTTGACATCTTCCACTGAAAAAGAAAGAGAGGAGTTGCAGTATAGAAGAAATAATGTAGTTTCATATGTGACATGGCATTTCCGTTTATAAGACCAGGAGTTTTTCAGCATGTTTAGTAGAAGAGTTGTGTGCTATTCTACACAAAGTTTTAAATCTGGAAGTCAGAATGTCATCCAACTTCCTGAAATTATCTGTAGGATTTCTCTGGATTTTTGTATAGATACACTTTTCCGAGGCCAAAAGCCACCTTAGACCAAGCCCTCCAAGAAAAGCCTAAAGTGTACATTTAGGTGTATAAAGGAATCATAGTAGGGAAAAAATTAAGGAAGAAGAGTAAGGAAACAAGCCAAGAGAGGATTGGTCTCAGCTGACCCTTCACGCGCTTTGGATTTTGAATTATCCTTAGTCATTTCCCCCTCACTAATACAAAAATACCCAGCAACCACGCTGGATTTTTATTTTTTTATGAGTCTATGTTTGCAGTACATGATATGCTTGGGCGTAAAACATCTTAGTTCTGTTTTCTTCCACTTCTCCTCCCGTTCCCTTCCCTTTTCCTTTATCTCTTGATCCCTTTTCTTTTGCAAAAGACTTATCTCCCTATTTCCTAATATCTATCTTTTATTGTCCTTCTTGATTTATATTTTGGGTTTTACATACAGGAGAGACACCATTATATTTAACTTTATGTGCCTGATTTACTTCACTTATCATTCTGGTTTCAAGGTACATCCATTTTCCTGTAAATGATTCAGGTTTATCCTTCTTTCTGGCAGAGAAAGACTCCTTTATTTATAGATACCTCATTTTCATTATCCTTCATCGGTTGGTGGAGACATACAGGCCACTTCCAAGTCTTAGGGATTATGACTTGTGCTGCTATAAACACGGGTATGCATGTGTCACTGTAATATGATTTCTTTAACGCTTTCAATAAAATACCTAGAAGTGGAATAGCTGGGTCAAGTGGAATTTCTAATTTTCGCATTTTGAAGAATCTCCATACTGCTTTCTATAATACTTGCATTCATTTACATTCCCACCAGGAATATAGGATTCCCTTTTCCCCACAGCCTTACTAATATGTGTTACTACTTGATTTCTTTTTTTTTTTGTTTTGTTTTGTTTTTGAGACAGGGTCTTGCTTTGTAGTTCAGGCTGGCCCTGAGCTCACTATGTAGCCTAGGCAAGCCTCGAACTCATAGTAATCCTCCTGCCTCTGCCTCCTGAGTACTGGGATTACAGGCGTGAGTCACCACACCCAGCGTGGTGGTATGTGGTTACCAAGGATCAAATTCAGGACCTTACGCTTATGGGGCAGATGCCAGAACCCCTGAGCAAAATCCCTGGCCCCTCTACTTGATTGCTTTTTTATTTTATTTTATTTTTCTACTTGATTTCTTGATGACAGCCATTCTTTCTGGAGTAAGATGGAATCTCAATGCTCTCTTAATTTGCATTTTCCTAGTGGTCAGAAATGCCTGATATTTCTTCATGAATTTAATACCCATTTGTATTTCTTCTGAGAAGTGTCATTCTTTTCAGTCACTTATTTTAATTTGGCCTTTTATTTGGGGGAAAATGATTTTTTTAGTTCTTTATATATTTTACATATCTGAGGAATAGCTGGCAAAGTCTTTTGGCCATTCTGTAGGTGTCTTTTCACTCTGTTGGATGTTTGGTGTATAGAAGCTTTTTATTTGACATGATCCCCTTTGTTGATTCTTGACATTATTTCGTGTCATCCTTGCGCAGGGGCCATGCTAATCTTCTCTGTATCGTTCCAATTTTAGTATATGTGCTGCCGAAGCGAGCACCTTGACATTATTTCTTGTGCACCTGGGGTTCTGTTGAGAAAGTCCCGGCCTATGCCTGTGTCTTCGAGCCTTTTATCTAATTCAGCTTCCATCAGATTTGGCATTTCTGTTTTAACATTCAGACTGGTATCCATTTGGATTTTAGTTTGACACATGATGAGATATATGGATCTAGATGAATCTTCTGCTTGTGCACAACTGCTTTCCCTGACACCATCTTCTAAACAAGATACTGTTCCTCCAGCATATGTTTTTGGCCCTTCTGTCAAAGACCAGATAGCTGAACATGTCTCTGTTTTCCCTGCTCCTTCTAGTCTGTCCATCAATCCACCTATTTTCCAGCCTTCACAACTTAAAGGAAAGGGATTTTTTGGTTTTATTCTGCTTTTTGGCTCTTGGTTTTAGTCCATTTTCAGCTGGTTCTAAGGTAGAAACATCATGGTAGAAGGACAAAGCAGAGGAAAATATTCTCAACACATGACCGCCAGGAAGCAGGGGGAAAAAAGGGAGCAGCCAAGGTCACCCCCCTAGACTAAGTCCCCTCTAAGAGTACACTGAGCAACAACCTCATCCATGGATGAATCCACTGATGAGTATAGTATCTTCACAGTCCAATCACTTTCCAAATTCATAGGACTTTGGGGAACATTTTGGACTTAAATCATAATAGATCATAATGGTGTTGGTCCTAGTTTGTAGCTCTCTGTTGGTAAAGTTGCTGGGGGTGCAGGTGACTCACCATCTAGATCAGGTGGAGAAGGGGCAGCTGTGAATCACTAGCAGCATCTCACCACAGAGTAGCAATGAAGAAGACCTATCAGGGTACTAACAGCACCCACCACAGGGGCATCACCTCTAGAAGATTCTTAGAGTATCTGTGATTCCTAGCCCCACAAAATTAAAATGGATACAACACTTCAAAATTCTGTCTCCACAGATGAGAAATACAATGGTAAAATGTTACTAGTTAGAGCACTTTTTTTAATAGCTAAGGACTGGGGACAACCTAAATGTTCTCAGTAGGGGATTTATTTAAAAAGTTATGGTATTATGCATATGATAGAAAAACCTGCAACCATAAGAGGAAAGATGTACTATGTATCATTTTGCATCAGTTATCAAAGCACCTTGTTAAATAGAATAATTGTGTAGAACAATGCATTTGGTATGCTATCAAATGGAGTTTTTGTTTTTGCTTGATTGTATAGAGAATGTGTCCTGTGTGGCTACCGGAGAGAGGTGAATGACACTTTCTTCTGTGGTCTGTTAGAGGATTACTTCATTCTAGCATTTGACTCAGAAGTTCTGAAAGTATTTTCTTGCTTCAGTCTGAGAAATGATACATGCTTTGCTGAACATAATAAAGATAAGGGTTCTACTTACCTTCCTACCAATTGCAAAATGTTTGTCTCCTTTCCTCTTTGGGAATTTCTTTAGTACCAAGATCACAAGAAAGCAGCACCACCAAAATAAGCAAGTCTGCCCCTTTTGGCAGTACTCTCTGTTTTCTGTCAAGATCTCCTTATTTAGTCTCTTATCAGCCTATTTTAATTGACTAATTTATTCCTTAAACCCATGTGAAGTGTTGGATACTGGATTCTGACTTACTGTTTATTTTTCTTGTTTCAGAGGCAGTGATTAAGAGAGAAGTTCTAAGAATTTATGAGAAATATGCTAGGATGTGCTCAGAATACTAAGTGCAAGGCTGGGTCATTAGATGGAGAAAGATTTGCTCAAAATATAAGTAGGGTATATTCAAGTGCTATTTAAGGAAATGGCTGTGACACACATAACAACAATAGCTAACACCCCCAGAGTGTTTGTATGCATAGGACAAATGCATTGAGTACTTATGTATCTTTAAGATTTGTCTTTTCATCTTCACAACAGTCTTATGGGAGATGGGGCCAGCACTCATGTTGGTCAACTGCTTTCCTTCTCTTGCATCCTGGGATTTCCAAATCCTAGCTTCTCTGCTGGACGGTTCCTAAGAGCAGTAAACATCCTGTCTACCCTGGCAAGCCTACTGAGGAGCTGGGAGGGGAGACTAGACGTGGGGTTACAGTGATGATAAGAGTAGTGCATTAGGAAGGGCAAAGGCAAGTGATTCTATTTACTCAAAGCCGTCATGTAAGTGTCAGCCTGGTTTTGGCCACCACTGTACCATTACCTCCTCAGTCTCTGCCCTTCTCTGTGTGGCTTGGACCTGCAACTGGACAGCGTCTGTCACTTCAGGGAAAGCAGAACCTGAAAAGTGCTGTCTCCAGGGCAAAATGAATCATTGGTACTAAGTGTATCATCGCAATTTAACCCCACCAGCTGTGGCTCTCATGGCCACAGAGTCATCAGCAATGTGGTAAAAAGACAGGAAAGGCAGGGCATGGTGGCTTGTGCCTGTTATCCCAGCACTCAGGAGGCAGAGGCAGCAGGCTTGCCTGGGCTACATAGTGAGCTCAGGGCCAGCCTGAACGACAAAGTGAGACCCTGGCTCAAAAAAAAAAAAAAAAAAGACAGAAAGGATATTCAGGGGTAGAAAAAGGTGTGAGGTAAGAACTTAGGATCAGTGCTAGCTTCTATGCTAGAAAACCAAGACAAAGCAAAAGAGACCACCATGCAAACACTGGGGATGGAATCCAAACAGCAAATAGGAGGGAGACTTGACACACTTTTTCCTGCCTAAGTAATGTCTCACTCACCCCTCCGCTTTAATATTCAGATTCCACCAGGAGTTTATATATAACTACTTCATGGGATAAGAGAGAAGAGCCTATCTACTTGCCCTAATCTCCAGTATCACCTTCACAAGGGTTACGGCCCCACATTCTAGAATCTTCCAGTGTGGGAACTACCTAGGTCTCACAGTATCTCCTATCCTGCACCTACAGGGAGGCCCTGGGATAGAGAATCTGGTACAACAGGAAGTGAGACACTGTCTACAAAATCATCCTCAAGAAGATGGGAAAAATGGTTAAAGTGTGAAAATGCAGAAATACTGGGGGGCAGAAGAGGTTTAGAACTGCACTGAGACCCAAGAAAAATTCCCCAAAAATGGTACCATGTAAGCTGAAGAATAAGGGTAAAGTATGTTTGAAAACTGGGAGAAGCCAACTAGTTATGAAGATTCCAGGCAGCAGGGAAATAAGAGGCCTCATCCCATACGGTCCTTGAGGGCTGTGAGAGAGATTTCAGTGAGCAAAACAGAGAGGGCTGCAGAGAGAGAGGAGGAAAGACTGTGCAGAAATCAGGCCACAAAGGATACTGACAGAGCAATACTGTACAATAAGACAGGCCTTTGCCTTGCCTCTGTTTTGTATCCACAGAATATTTTGGGGTTTGATTTTGTTTTTTTCCAAAGCAATGTAACAGTCTGTGTTCTAGGAAGCTCTTGCCCAGTGTATCAAAATGTTTTGTAACTGAACTTCAGGAGCACCTGGGAACGTTCTGCTAGCTCCACCCCTTTTAGGAATGTTCTGTAACTCCACCCACTTGCATCAGTGAGCATGCCCACTCACTGTGCCTTTGATCAATGCTGTAACTCTGCTCCTCTGCCTCAGTGCTCATGTTCCCCTACCCCATGGACCCCTTTATAAGGAGGCTCCCGTTTCTAGTCAAGCACTGAGTCTTGGAAGTCAAACTCCGATGAGCCTACCAGCATAATACAAGGTTTTCTTCTATCTCTTCGAGTGGCTATCAGATTATCTTCAGATTTAGATGGCCAAAGGGACTGGGGATTTAGCTCAAGTGGTACCACACCAACCTTGGATGCATAAGGGCCCAAGTTCAATCCCTGGTACCGCAAAAAACAAAACAAAACAACAACAACAAAAACTCCAAAATTTAGATGGCCAAGATCCAGAACTATAGCCCTGAGCTGTAACACTTGGCTATAGCACCAACCTATTCACTTCTGGCACAACACTATGTCTGTCTGTCTATCTATCATCCATCTGTCTATCTATCTCTAACTGCATATTGAGGGTGGCAGAACAATGAGAAAGATTGTGGCACCTCAACAGCTTAATTAGGAAAAACTGCTCTACCGTGATTAATAGCCTTCCATTTTGATTAAGCCATTGTCAGATCTGTTTCTTTATATTGGCAAAATTGTGAAATAAGCAAACTGTGAGTTCTGTTTTCTTTCTCCCCCTTCTATAGTGTAACCTGCTCCTCATTAGCCAGGATCCTGATATTGTGACCTAACTAACTGATAAAATATTAGTAAAATGAGGGTATCGTGAATACTAACATTGGACTATTATTGTAAGGATAAAATAAAGTAATACACAGTTTGTCCTCTGTACCCTTGGGATGCACATCTGTGAATTTAGATGTAGATCAAAAAACTTAAGAAAAAATTATCTGTACTGAATATGTACAGACTTTTTCTTGTCATTGTTCTTAATACCATATGCAACTATTTACATATCATTTACATTATATTAGGTGTCATAAGTAATCTAGAGATGATTTAAAGTCTATGAGAGGATATATATATATATATATATATATATATATATGTACAGGTTTTATTCAAATACACCCTTTTATATAACAAACCTGACTATCTGAGGATTTTGACATCCACTGGGGTCCTGCAGCCACCCTCCACAGATTCCAGGGGACAATCACAGGTCCTCTGGAAGACAACGAGGGTCAAATTAATCATTACACTTCTGAATATCTGCATTTCTTCCCAGATTCAAAAGGACCAAGTGAGATGGTCACTGATGCTGCCTTTTAAAAGCCTCAGGGACAGGATTTCCACAGCCTCACTTAGGATACATGTTTAATTGCTCTTGCAGCTCGGAAATCCTTCTTCCTGTCTGTGGAGCCCTCACTCACTGTCCCTCAAGCATTGTTAATATTCTGTGGAGGACACACAGCCAACTTCCTCCTTGCAATTCTTTGGCTTCTTCTGCAGATTAAAACCTTTGAATTCCTTATTGTTACTTCATAAAACCCATTATCTATTTCTGGAGTGATTTAACATTATTATTACTCTTTTCAAGAGTAAGAGTAAAGTCTTGAAGATATTCAGCCAGTGACTCAGGAAAACACAATTTCTAAAAGAAATCAATGTATTGCTGTATGATAATTAGGACAGTGTCCAGTGCTTCTTTAAGCCCTAAGAACATGACCAAGAACCACAGATTGGGAGGTACCACTCTGATCCACTGAATCCTACACCTTAGGTGGAACCCAGTGGTCTGGGCTTCAACAAAGCCCTTATGGTGCTTGATTCTCACTGACTTTAGAGACATATTGCTCCATGCAAAATGAGGCAGAAAGGACCAGATGGAGTGGCTGAGCCTGAGGATAAAGGAGAATCCCCAGTCACCTGGTATCTCCAAATCCAAATCTCAGGTTTTCATCACTCTGATCAGCAGCAAAAGATAAAAAATGTTTCTACATGACTCCTACAGGAAAGAAAGAGTGTGATTGCTGAAATCCTCCTAATCTGGACATCGGAGTCACTTTCTTGTCTCTGGGACACAATAGTACTCGATACCAACACAATAAAGGAGGAGAGGTTTGTTTTAGCTCATGTTTTTAGTCCATAGAAGCTGGCTCCAAGACAGGATAGCATGGCAGAGGGATACAGCAGAGGAAAATCTGCTCATGTCATGGCAGCCAGGAAGCAATGACAGAAGGGAGGAGCCAGGAAGGGAGACAGACCCTACCAGGCAATTTGCCTCTTCTGTCCAGAGCTCACTTCCTAAAAGCACATTAAGCTATAGAGCCTCTATAGTTCACTCACTCTCCAAAAACCTCTCATGAGTGCATAACGCTGTTGGGGCACATTTAGATATAAACCATAACAATGGACAAGACTTCATGTCTTCTAACTCTCAAAAGAGAAAGGTAAGAGTTGGTATCTTGGGCCATTTTCTGTTACCGAACACCACATTCTGGTAATTGATACAGAAAAAAAGTTGTTAAAACAAACAAACAAAAAAGCTAGGACTCAAGGTCCCATTTGACCCTGCTATTCCCCTGCTAGGTATATACACAAAAGAATTAAAAGAATCATATGACATTGACATATGTGCACCCATGTTTATAGCAGCTCAGTTTGTGATAGCTAAATCTTGGAAACAGCCCAAATACCCATCAATGGGAGACTGGATAAGGAAGATGTGGGGTTTAAAAAAAAATAAAATTGAGTAATACTCAGCCATAAAGAATGGGAAAAGAGGAAGGAGGAGGAGGAGAAAAAGAAGAAGAGGAGGAGGAGGAGGAAGAAGAAGGAGAAGGAGAAAGAAGAAGAAGAAGAAGAAAGTTGTATGTAGCTCATTGTTCTGAAGGCTGAGAGTTCTATGTCAAGGGGCTGCATCTGCTGAGTCTTTCTTGTTGTTGGGGACTTTCTGGAGCCTAGAAGTGACAGAGGTCATTACATGACGAGACAGGTACATACAGAAGACAGAGCCCAAATGGCTTTTATAACACAACTACTCCTAAAGTAATCATCATTCTATCAATCTAGGTATGGATAATCTATTTACTAGGGCAAAGCCCACCTGAACCTATTGTTACCTGGTAGTCTCCTTTTAAAAGTAGCTCACCAAATAAACATTACAGGGTTTTGTGGTGTGAGTATCTCCTTCTGAAATTTGATTCCAAATTCTTCTCAGCTTGAGCAAAGAATTGTACAGTACAAGCAAAGAAAAGTGATGACATAGATCATTTGAAAAAGCAAAAGTGAAGAGGGAAAAACTGACTCTGGAGGGTGGGCAGAGTTAAGGAGGGAAAAGTGAGATAAAAGTACACCACAGAGGACACACAGTGGGTTTCTTCATGATAGCCAACTCTTCATGAGGTGTGTGTCCTTGTGCGCCATCCAAATCTGAAGTAGCACACAAGAACTTGTATTTATGGGGCCTGAGAAGTGGTGCTGGGATCCAGAGCCTCAGGCTGACATCTGGTCTGGACCATCCTTTTGAAAACCTGCTTGAATCACACGAGAAGTCCAGAAGTCCACATGCAGGGCTTGGGGAACTGTTCTGCATACATGTTCCAGGATCTCCTAATTAACAGGTCACGCCTACTTCCTCAACTGGTTTTGCCACACGCTGCTCATCTGTCTTATTAGCACCTCTTAAAGTTCCCTCCCATAACCCAACTCTTAATACTTCACAACAGGCATTAAACTTCAACCCAAATTTTGGTGGACACATTCAAACCACAGCAATAGGTCTGCCCTGCACCAGCCAACTACTGCAGCAACATATGAAAGAAAACAGTGCCACTGACCCCAGCTCTCTCATCTCCTGGTGAATGTGATCCCAGGTCAGTGGGTCGCACATCTGAGCGTCCAAATGAGCAGTATCAAAACACTGAGGAAGGAAGGGGGTGAGAGGATTGGTTTCCCTGAGTCATGAGAGGAGTCCAGACTCTTCTGCTGCCCCCAGGGACAACAGCTCTTCTGCCTTCTTTCCTTCTCAACTTCCTGTGGAAAATAAACTTCCTTTGTTGTTTTTAATGAATTAATTTTTGTTGAGGTAAACTAAAGTGCCCAAACCATGAAAGTTTTATGATGTGTGTTGGGAGTTATTAAGCAATAGAAGTAAAATTTTCCCATATCAGAAGCTTGGGCACATTTCCAAGAACAGAACTTTCCACAGCAAAACATCATCTGAGTTCAAATTACTCTAGAGGTCAAAGGCAAACACACTGTGGAAGGCAGTTGGAAGGCAGCAAAAAAGAGCATCGCTCTCTCCCCCAGTGTAGGGCTGACCACATCTAAGATAGCTGCACCCAGGCCTCAAGGGCCCATGTGGGCTTGAATCCTCAGCCTGGCAGGTTGAAATCAAAGGCATTGTGCTATGAATTTTGTTTTTCTTTTCATTACAGTACAATAGAAGTTTTACTCTTGTTCAGCTCTTTTTTTCCCCTCACAAATCAGTAACATTCAAACTGTAAGATACATAATTAATTCTAAACAGTGGAATCCTAAATCTCGATGCCCTGGATTTCAGCAAAGAAAAGTTATATTAAGCACTCATGGAGAAAAGTTTTATGAAAACATTTATAAATTTTATTTTATTATTGTTCTTTTTGTTTTCTTTTGCACATTCTCTCTTTCTAATTCAGTTCACATTAGTCACAGGCTGTCTGAGGCGGGTCACTGGTTTGGTTTCCATAGTAGTCTGGGAAGCGACTGGGTAATTATTCCTCTTATTTTGTCACAAGAAATGCTCATTCCAGCCCGACATGCTCTCCAACTCTGCAGCACCCTCAGTGTTTCAAAATAGACTAATTATGAGAGACCTTTTCATAAATCTTCCTTCTAAATAATATCCTAGCTTTCTGCTTGATTTCACATCTGCTCATTTGTGAAAGCACCATGAAGGCGGCCGAGATACGGAGGATGTGTGCAGATGTTCAAATGTGATGACCATTTACTATTTTTGAAAAGGATCCAAAAGCATCGTACCCTAAACAGCCTGGCTACTCAAGTGAAGCAATCTTTTTACCCATGACTGAGTGGCCGTGCACGTTAGATGCGCCCTGTAGCTGACAAAGCAGCATGTACTTGAGCCTAAGCCATTAACCAATTATGTGTGTAGAACTGTATCTGGGGCTGTAGCAAATAGCCCAACAATACTGTGCATCCCCGCAACTGGGAACTCTCAGTGGATCGGAAACCGAGATAAGCCTACAGCTATTAGAGGCCCGGAGGCCCCAGAAAGCAATAGGAGCCTAACATGTGCTCATACCATCTAGGGATCATCTGTAGCCCAGGTGGGCCTCCGGTAGGATGCTTCCTCCCACTCTCACTGTAAACAGACCTGAGAAGTCATCAACCAAACTGTGTTTCATTTTACAAGGGGGAAACAAACCTGGAGAAAAACAGATCCAGAGTGGATTTGGCTCAGTGTTAGTATGGAAAGATCTGTGTCGTTCACAGTCGTGTTCCCTCTGAAAGAGAGAAAGTCACCTTGACTGAGGGCCGTGGCCGGAGGCAGGACAGAGTTCCTGTGCTCATATTTGGTGGCTGGATGAGAACGGACATTTTTTTTTAGGTCTTTGTGTCAATAAAGCTAAGAAACTCAAAAAGCCAAGAAGATATTCTGGAGTTGTTTTACAGTTTCCAGGAAAAAGGACTGATCTTCTAAGCAGCCTCATCCATTTGTCATTGGTCAGAATCCAGAGGAGACGGATTCCTGCACTTGTGCCCTGTGAGTTCTTCTCATTGTCACAGAAGAGTCCTTCAGGGCTTGTAAGAACCATAAACAGATTTATTAGGCAAAATTCGAAAATAAG